>CM070875.1:171637929-171842929 GCA_036365515.1 Torymus aiolomorphi
GGTCGTTTCAAGGTCAAGTCGGTAAAATGAGGTCAAATTGATCTTTGGCAGTCCATAGCATGGAAACTAAGGGCGTTGGGAAAAAACTTTCCATACGAAAGTTTCCGCAAATCGAATGGAGCATCTGATGGTGACCTTGAATTTGACCTTGGGCTTGACCTTCAAGGTCATTTGAATGTCAAGTCGAATTTTTTGAATGGGAACCCTCTTTTTGTTGCAGAAATGCGGGCCACGGACCCATGGGTTTTCGGGGTCGCTGAACCCGTATCTGGGGTCGGTTTGCCCCGCTGGATCGACCCAAGGTCGTTCCAAGGTCAAACTAGAAGGAATTGCAGAAGGTGCTTAAAACCACGGACACATGGGTTTTCGGGGTCGCTGAACCCGTATCTGGGGTCGGTTTGCCCCGTTGGGTCGACCCAAGGTCGTTCCAAGGTCAAACCAGAAGGAATTGCAGAAGGTGCTTGAAACCACGGACCTATGAGTTTTCGGGGTCGCTGAACCCGTATCTGGGGTCGGTTTGCCCCGTTGGGTCGACCCAAAGTCGTTCCAAGGTCAGCGGTGATTAGCCAGGTCCCAGGTCTGGGTTTTGATCCAGAAACGTTTGCACAAAAAATGTTTTTTAACGCCCTGATACACGAAATTCGATGGGGTGTCCAGATGATCGGAGTATAAGAACGTTGACCTTCAAATGACCTTCGGCTCACTTTTAACCCCGTATGTATCTTACACCCCTGGAAAGGTAAGTTTTCCCGCATTTCTGCAACAAAAAGAGGGTTCCCATTCAAAACATTCGACTTGACCTTTAAATGACCTTGAAAGTCAAGCCCAAGGTCAAATTCATGGTCACCATCAGATGCTCCATTCGATTTGCGGAAACTTTCGTATGGAAAGTTTTTTCCCAACGCCCTTAGTTTCCATGCTTTGGACTGCCCAAGATCAATTTGACCTCATTTTACCGACTTGACCTTGAAACGACCTCTAGATCACATTTGACCGCGTATGTGTCTTATATCGTTGGAAAGAGAATTTTTCCCTCTTTCGGTTTGCGCAATAAAAAAGGAGGGTTCCCATTTAAAAAATTCGACTTGACCTTCAAATGACCTTGAAGGTCAAGCCCAATTGTATGAAACATTTTTTCCGAAAATGCATTCCCGCTGAGATAACTGGCCGTCCCGGAACTTTTGACACACCCTGTGTATATATATATATATATATATATATATATATATATATATATATATATATATATATATATATATATATATATATATATATATATATATATATATATATATATATATATATATATATATATATATATATATATATATATATATATATATATATATATATATATATATATATATATATATACACACACACACACACACACACACACACGCATACATATATTTCTGTTTAACGTTACTATCCAGGACATTCATTATGTGTAACGTTAGTTTCCAGGACATTTGTTAGTTTCGGGGACAGGTCCTGGAAACTATATATGTCTAACGTTAGTTTCCAGGACTTGACCTGTAGTTTCGGGGACCTTTAGGGTTATTTTCACAACCTTTTTTCCGTAATTTGTTTCCGTAATCAACGTAAAACACTGCGGAACCGAAAGGGGGCGCCGCAGGCATCGTGGTATTAGTCAATAACAAGAGAGGGATTATTTCTTTAGTCACTTTTCATAGTTTATGGTTTAATGTGGCAGCGTTATTGTAGGAAACCTAGAGGGGTCCTGGATAATAATATTATACATAAATATATTTATCTGGAAGGCAAGTATCTGGGACAGATCCATACACGTAACGCATACTTCTGGGATTTTCGCATCTTTCTGGGACGTCCCAGAAAAGTTCTATCCGTAACGCAAGCTTT
The DNA here is from genome assembly GCA_036365515.1 of Torymus aiolomorphi. Lineage (NCBI taxonomy): Eukaryota > Metazoa > Arthropoda > Insecta > Hymenoptera > Torymidae > Torymus > Torymus aiolomorphi. Next base: position 171,639,814 of record CM070875.1, read on the forward strand.
CAGGCTCACTAAAGCTAACTGTCACACAATATGAATTTGATTTCTTTAGTAGTTTTTCCGTAATTTTCTTCCGCAAAAGCGTGCGCCGCAGGCCCCCTGCGAAAGTCAAGAACCTGAGGGTCATTATTTCTTTAGTCAGGCTCATTCTACAATGTTTATAATGTTTTCTCAATAGATAGCACAGCTTCCATTGTAGGTAGACCCTAAGAAAATCACTGAAAATCCCAGAAGATTGCGTTATGGATGTTTATATATGTGTGTGTGTGTGTGTGTGTGTGTGTGTGTGTGTGTGTGTGTGTGTGTGTGTGTGTGTGTGTGTGTGTGTGTGTGTGTGTGTGTGTGTGTGTGTGTGTGTGTGTGTGTGTGTGTGTGTGTGTGTATATAATCCATACACATAAAATTTATATACATATAAAACTAATACTAAACCATAATTTTACAGAAGAAAAGGCCTTGTTCAGCGCCATTATAATTATGGGAAAGATGTATGGTCTGACTAAATTGTACCAAGATGAAACTTTGAGACTGACCATATGGGACAGGGGAGTAAAATTGCTTGCCAGTGTAACTACCGTGAAAGGAGATAGACTATTGATAGGTGAGTAAAATGGACTGCTAAGCGAAGGTCTTCAGAGTCTGTTGTTGCAGTTATGGGTACTGTGTACTTTATACCTGCAGCAGCGAGGGTTTGCGGTGTGCCTGAATGTTTCAGTGTCTCATCGTTAAGCTCGTTTGCTGCATAGTATTGTTAAAGTTTAATGTGCCGTGTAGCAAGCAAATAAATAATTATAATAATTATAGATCCGATAACCCTTGATCAGGACCATGGAGAAGTGCTCATAGAAGGGTTAATCAGAAATGAAGTATTTGAAGAGGCGATAGAAGTGGAAATTTACAATGGAAAAATCTGGTACAAGGGGCATACCGACATACCTGTACTCGAGCCACAAAGGGTAGAAGAGAGTTGCGCAACTGGTGATAGAGAGTCAAAAGTACAGGGGCTTAGTATAGAAGAGGACAGTCTAGAAAAGGTAGAAGAGGATGCTGTAGATGTGATAGAAGAGAAAAGTATAGAAATGGGAGATATAGATAAGAGAGGCCAAAGTAGTGGCAACACCAAGCATATAGAAGAGGAAATTAAAGGTATGAAGCCCCACATTAAGTCAGTACAAAAATTAAAAATTGATATTTCAAAATTAAAGCTTAGCGAGTTCACATTGGCATCAAAACAAAAGTTAGACGAGAATAGAACATGGGTAGAAAGCACTGATGGTAGTAGAACAGATAACATACATAAAAGTAATAAAATTTTGTTGAATTTTGTAGGTATCAAAAATCAATTAGAGAAGTTCATAAATATGAGTGAGGCTTCGGCGAAAAGGCAAGAAGAGTCAAGGAAGGAGATAAAAGAAAGGTTGAGTACATTCTTCCGAGACTCAACAGAAAATTATGAAGATCTCAACAGAAGGATGGTGGTAAATGCTAGTAAGATGCACAAAACCATCAGTGAGATAAATAAGCGATTGATATTGGTGGAAGCACAGGTAAATGAATGGAATGATGAGTGTGAAATGGATGAGAATGATGTAATAAACTCAACCAAAATAAATAGAGAAGCTATAGATAAGAGTAGTAAGGATAGATTAGAAAGTAAAATTTATAATAAAAGGAGATCTGTAGAACTAAATTTGAATTCTAGTGCCCTTGATACCTCAAATAAAAATAAAGAATCACTGAATGCAAAAGAAACGATTAAACTTGAAATTTGGAATAAAGAAAATAATGTAAAAAGAGAATATAAGTTAAGACGTAAATCAAAATTTGAACATTTTTCAGACTATTTGAATTCAGAACTTAGATCAAAGAATTTACTATATGTTATAGATAAAGAACAAATAGATAAGGTAGATGAGCAGAAATTAGAACAGGATAGATTTAATGTAAGAGACATTATTATTAATAGAATAGAACTAGAATACTATAGTAAAATTGTAGATGAGACAGACCCCATTAAAATCCTGGAGAAATTGAAAGAGTTTAAAAACAGTGAAGTTAATGTAACCACTGTAGCAGTCAGAAGGCAATTATATAGTTTGACATATGACCCCAATAAACAAAATGCCTCTGAATTTATAGATAAGTTTGACGAGTTAGTTAGAATACATGACAACATACCAGGCGAAAATAAATTCTCAGAAAAGGAAATAAGAGATGCATTTTATAATGCAATAATGCAAGGAGTTCCTCAAATTAAAACGATTGAATTTCTGAATAAATACAATCAAGGAGAAAGCATTGAATGTTCAAAATTAAAAACGTTTATTTTACTACAGGAAGCAGATAGACGAGGAGCAATGGTGGCTGCAGGGGACACACCTAAAGCTGCTGCAGCTGCAGCTACTAAAAGCTCAAAAACCAGAAAAGGTGAACAGTGCTACATATGTGGGGATGTAGGGCATTATGCGAAGGAGTGTCCGAACCCTGATACGATGTGTTATCACTGCAAGAGATTTGAGGGACACAAGGCAGAGGACTGTCCATACAAGAGAAGAGGCGGAGGCCCTGGCTCTGGCTCTGGGAGTACAAGGTATGGCAATTCAAATTATAATAGACGTGGTAGAGGAGGTAGAATTTTTGTCAGAGGAGGGGGTAGGAGTTACAAGCGTCCAAATCCCTATAACGAAAATCAACCGGATTATAAGCGATTTAAATCCGGGAAAGACAACAATAGGAGAGATCGTTCTAAAAGAGAAGGACGTGGAACGAAAACCAACAATGAAAGACAGCAAAAGGATAAGGAAAGAAAGTCTGGTAGCTCGATTGCACTAAAAGCAAGCTTAGAAAATCTGGGTAATAGAAAAGAAAATAGAAAGGGAAATTCGCTAGTTAGATTTTTAGCTGATTCTGCTGCAACTGAACATATGTCAAGCTCTAAACTGATTTTTAAGTCAATTAACCTTTAGAGGACGGGGATTTGGGTTTACTGTTTTCTCTCACTTTTCTATAGAAATCGAGTTTTTGTGATGTCTCACATCTCAAAACTAACACATGTAAAGGGTCGATCATGGGCATGGCCCGTATAGGGGCCATCCCGTCCTCTAAAGGTTAAACCAAATAGTGATATCGAAATTAGATGCGCTAATAAAAACGATTATTCTATCATTAAATCGGAGGGAGTAGGTAGTATAGTAGGATTTAATGATGATAATAAATTAATGAATCTTGAGAATGTAATATGTGCAGAAAATTTATCGGAAAACTTACTGTCTTTACGGAAATTTGTAGAAAAAGGGTTAAGCGTATACTTAGATGAGAAAAGAATAGATATATTTGACCCTATATCAAATGAAGTTTTAATAACAGGAATATATAAAAGTCCGTACTGGTTAGTAGAATTGAGAATAGATGAGAAAGAAAGTTTAAAGACAAATATAGAAAAGGAAAACATAATTGCATGTGTAGTTACACGCAGAGAAGCAACAAAAAGAAAAATGGAATTAGAACAGAATAAAAATAAAAGTATGAACGAAAGTAAAGAAGCTAGAAAAAGAGGAAGGAGATAAGAGAGAAAGTTCAGAAAACATAAACAAACATATGAACTTTATAGACACGATAATAGACAGACAGATAAGTAAGGCAAACGGTGGCTCAGAGGTGACAGAGGACAGTTCCAAGTTAGACTCGAGTGAAAGTCTTAATGAGAAACGAATAAGTAACCAAGCCATGCTCTGGCATATGAGATTTGGGCATGCCTCACTGTCATATTTAAAGGAATTACAAGCGAAAAATAAAACTATAGATAAGTTTGATAAGGTAAAGTTAGACGAGACAATACTAGACTGTGAAATATGCCTTATGTCCAAACTAAATAAAATACCGTTTAATAAAACAAGACAGAGAGCAATAAGACCATTACAAATAGTCCATGCAGACACTATGGGTCCAATCAGTTCCACTACGTACCCTAAGAGATACAAGTATATAATAGTATTTATTGATGATTTTTCTAGATTAGCTATGGCATATCCTATAAAATCAAAGGATCAAACTGGACAATATCTGGACATCTTTATTAGAAGTGCGAGAAATCTACTAGGCAGAGATGAAAAATTCTGCTATCTAAGAACAGATCAAGGCACAGAGTTCACAGGAGGTTATACAGTAGAAGTGTTAGAAAAGTATGGAGCAGAACTGCAGAGTGCCCAGACACTCCAGAACATAATGGCACTGCAGAAAGGTTCAACCAAACGATTCAAAGGAAAGTAAGAACTTTGATGTTTGACTCGGGCCTACCAGAGAACATGTGGGATCTTGCTCTAGGAACAGCAGTATACATATATAACAGGTTACCACATAGGTCAAACGACATGGTGTCTCCAATAGAAAAATTTAATCCAGACTACGAAATAAACTTAAATCAACTAAAGAGATTTGGGTTACTAGCATATTTTAAAATACAAAGATAGAGTGGTCCCAAATTCAGCAAGATAGCCAAGAGAGCAGTTGTGGTAGGATATAAGACAGATGGCTATGTATTATATTCTCCCGAAGAAGGTAAATATTTTGAAAGTAGAGATGTTAAATTTAATGAAAAATTAGTCTTTGGAGATAAATATAGTAAGAACAATATTAAAAATTGGGAACCAGTAAATGCGAAAATAGACAAGGACAGTTGGCTACTGAAATGTGATGAGGAAATAGACGGAGAATTAAAAGAAAGTAATGAAATGACAATTTCGGAGGGAGAGGTCAAAAGGAAAAGAGGAAGACCGAGAAAGAATAGACCAGCAGATGAGAAAATAACAGAAGATGTAGAAAAGGAATTGGAAAGTATAGAACAGGAAAAATTATACGCGTTAATTGCCAAACTGAATGAAGAACCAGCTAGCTATAGAGAAGCAATGAGTACTGATGAACAAGATCAATGGTATCAAGCAGTTCAAGAAGAACTTAAATCAATGAAAGATAACAAAGTATGGAAGTTAGTAGAGAGGCCAAACACAGTAGAAGGAGAAAAACCCAATATAATAGATTCGAAATGGGTATTAAAGAAAAAGAAAGAATTGGATAAAACAAGATACAAAGCTAGATTGGTGATAAGAGGTTTTAAAGACCGAAATCATTATGATCTGAGTGAAACATATTCTCCGGTATCTAGACTCTCTTTGATCAGATCTGTATTAGCACATGCAAATAGATATGACTTAGATTTGTGTCAACTAGATGTGAAGACAGCATTTCTGAATGGAGATATAGACGAGGATATTTACATGGAAATACCTGAAGGCCTAAAATGCTCAGATGAAATCAGAAAAACAAAAGTCTGCAAGCTTGAAAGGGCCTTATATGGTCTAAAAATTAGCCCTAAGAAATGGAATGAAAAATTTAGAAAGGCTGCAGAAGAAATAGGACTAAATAGCCACAATAGAGAACCTTGCTTATTTACAAAGGAATTGAATAGTAAGATAGTAATAGTGGTACTATATGTGGACGACATACTCATAGCAAGTAATGACAGAAGTGAATTAGAAGAGGTTAAAAATAAACTAAAGAAAAGATTCGAAATGATTGACCTAGGAGAACCACAGAGTTTTCTTGGTATGAAAATAGAAAGAAATAGAAGAGAGAAAGAAATAAAATTAACATTAGATAAGTACATAGAGAAGTTGCTAAAAAGATTTGGATATTGTGACATGCATCCACAGAAAACACCTATGATGACAAATCAAGTTAATAACAGAGAAAGACGAGATAGAGAAGGTGAAGAAAACATCGAAAAGATAGAAAAGGCAAATAATAAAGAGATAGTCAGGTATAGAGAATTAGTTGGATCACTGCTATATTTATCAAACGCAGTTAGACCAGATATCACTTATGCAGTGAACGTACTTAGCCGACACCAGGTTAATCCAACTAAAGTAGAATGGGAAATAGCCAAAAGAGTGCGTAGATATCTGAAGCACACACCCAAACTTGGTATCACATTCAAAGGTAGAACAGACGAGTTAGAGGCATATTCTGATGCCAGCTTTGCAGATTGCAAAGGATCCAAAACGACGAGTGAATTAATAATCAGATTGTATGGTGACCCTGTAGCTTGGAGGACACACAAACAAAACTATGTCGCATTATCAACCTGCCAAGCAGAATATGTGGCCATGAGTGAAGCATGCCAAGAAATGATATCGTTGTATAATTCATTGACCATTTTTGTTAAAAAGGACTTCAGACCTATGAAACTGTACTGTGATAGCAAAGCGGCAGAATCTAGCACAAAAATAAGTGTTAGCAATAAATTGCGACACATGTCAGAAGTCAAGGAGCATTATGTAAAAGAATGCTTAGAGAGAGGTTTAGTTAAAGTAAAGTGGGTTCCTTCAAAGGATCAGCTGGCAGATTTATTTACTAAAGCCTTACCACTAGAGACGAATAATAGATTAGCTAATAAAATACTAAATGTAGATATAGATTAGGTATAATGTAAGTCCTTTACTAATATGAACATTTGATTTCAGATACTAAAGATCAGACAAAATAGATGAGGCTCAGCGGACAAGAAAACCTTCCTCGGGAGGGAGTGTTGTATATGTACTCGGGCGTTTAGCTTGTCCGGTCTCTCCCGCCCCTCTCCCTTACCAGCGAGCCCTTCTGTCTTGGTGCGAGCGCGAGCGAGCGCGCGCCAGTTCTCGCCTGAGCGTTACAGAGCAAGCACGGAGATTGTTATATTAACATATAGATATTGAGTTAGATAGGAAATAGAAGAGCAGTGTGTATATATAGAGAAGTATTAGAATAAAGAATAACATTGAACTTATAAACTGTGTGTGTGTAAGTGTTCCCATTCCTTTCCCACTGCGACAACAACCAAAACTCTGCGAACATTCTTGTATAAATAAAACTTTTTGAAATTATTATCTGAATCTTGTCTAGAAAAATATTTACTAAGAACTCTGAAACATTTTGACGTCTCCCATGGTGAGAAAATCATATATTAGATTAATTGAGCACTTTTATTCGTTGAAATTTTCACAATAACATCATTTTTTATTTTTTCAGTATTCCCATGTTTATTAGACATAATCTTTTCATTGACACTTGAATAAATATGTACAACAGCACAGCACTGACATCGACTAAGTTTTTTAAAGATGACAGGTTTTAAACCAAGGCTTAGACCAATATTTCAAATCGACATCATAAATTATATTGTATATTTATATCCTCACGTGTCACTCAACAATATATTCTTCTATGCCAAAACTTATTATGAAGTGTACGAACCTCATAATGCGTAATTATTTATTAATACACGCTTGTTCTATTTCAAAACATTTGAAACTGATTTTTAATAGAAGTTTTTAAATTTGATTATAAACACTTTATGTAACACATCATACCAATACTTTATTTTATTTATTACACAAAACACTGAAAATTATATTGTATATTTATAACCTCGAATGTCACTCAGCAATATTTTCTTCTATGTAAAAGCTTATTATGAAGATTATGAATCTCATAACACATAATTATTCAATATACACTTATTCCATTCTCAAAACATTTGAAACTGATTTTTAATAGAAGTTTTAAAATTGTCATGCAACACATTTTACCTGTATTTTATTTTTTTATACTACAGAAAACACTGATTAGATGTCATTTTTTAATCACTATGTTATTTGTTATTTATAACATTTGAATTATATGTGCACTTCATGCATTATATCATACCGGTATTTTATTTTATTTATTACACAAAACACTGATTAGATGTCATTTTTTAATAACCACATTTTTATTATCAATATAATTTTCAACTAGATAGACGATCTATGAAAATCACAATTTTTTTTTCTTATTTTGAAAAACTTACTTCAAAACATAATACTTCTTTCGTACTTTGAGTCCAATACTGTCTAAATAAACATCTTAGTTGTTGTTTGTTTTATGTGTGATTCATTGAAAGCAATGAAACTGTCATTTTCTCCATTGACATCCACGTACTCTATTCGTCCTGTCAAATATGAAGACAAATTTTTAATATTCTTCTCAAATTATATCTCATATGAAAAATTTTCATGTTGAGGATATAAATAGATACATCTTGAAAAATATTGTGTCGTAATATTTTTGATGAACTTGAATAATTAATAATAATTAATGAACTCTTCTTTGTTAAAAACTATTTTTTAACAGTGCCCGCGTGAAAATATGATATGAGATCTCATATAAGATTGTAAATGAGATCTTAAAAAGATCTCAAATGAGATCTACATGAGATCTCATATGAGATCTCATATGAGATCCTATTACGAATTTCAGACATTATATCTCACATGAGATCTCATATGAGATCTATCTGCAATTTTCTATTAAATAAAAAACTTAAGCCTTTAGATCTCATGTGAGATCTCATATGAGATCTCATCTATGATGAAAAGTTTTAAATACTTTTTTATTTCAATTATACAATTACCATAAATACTATTTGCATGTCTTTAGTGTATTTTATTTAATTTGTCGTAGAATCAACGTATCAAAAACAAGGCATGCCTTGTAAGCTCGACTCTTAAAAAGTCATTGAAGTGATCGACTCTCACAGTCTTATACAATCGACATTGACAACTTGTTTATAGGAACAGTCGGCGGGTCGCCACGTATCGGCGAGTGGTGGTAATAAGGAATGGGTCTGGGTGATAAGCTTAGTACCGCCACTGGTCGATACGTGGCGACCCGCCGACTGCTCCTATAAACAAGTTGTCAATGTCGAGTGTATAAGACCGTGAGAGTCGATCACTTCAATGACTTTTCAAGAGTCAAACTTACAAGGCATGCCTTGTTTTTGATACGTCGATTCAGCGACAAATTAAATTAAATACACTAAAGACATGCAAATAGTATTTGTATAATTGAAATAAAAAAATATTTAAAACTTTTTATCATAGATGAGATCTCATATGAGATCTCACATGAGATCTAATAGCTTCAGTTTTTTATTTAATAGAAAATTTTAGATGAGATCTGATATGATATCTCACATGAAATATAATTCCTGAAATTTTTTCATTTAATGGAAAATTGCAGATGTAATGTCTGAAATTCGTAATAGGATCTCATATGAGATCTCATATGAGATCTCATGTAGATCTCATTTGAGATCTTTTTAAGATCTCAATTACAATCTCATATGAGAGCTCATATTATATTTTCACGCGGGTGATCTATTTACTTGGTAATAATCCTTACATTTTTTGATATACTCTGTAAAAATAAAAACAAGATTTCACAAAGTAACAATATTTATTATAAACTTTATTGATTTATAACTTTATAATAAAAGTTTGCTACTTATCTGATTATAATATATTGCTATTGCCCACTGATATTCACAGCTGCTTATATAGGTTATATTTTTCAAATCAACTCCAAAATGAAAAAATCTGTATACATATGTATCTGTATGTATATATATGGGGCATTCTCTGTCAACGCGACACCCCCTCTGCCCAGAACAATTTTGATCCAAATGAGGTCTACCTAGGCTCAAATGAAAGCTCTTGACTTCTACTTCCGAACGCCGTCTGGCGATTCCGAAAATTCAAAATGGCGGATCCAATATGGCAGCTGAAAGTCTCGGAATGATGGAAAAACAAGTTTTTCTTCACTCTAATAGCGAATCTGATACGAAAATTGTTATTTCTTGCCACTAATATGAAGTTAGCGACATATTTTCTTACTACTACCGTTCAAACCGAGCGGCTAAAATTATATTTCAAGGTCATTTTGAAGGTCAAAAGTTATTTTCTGGATTTTCTGACTAGTATTCCACGAAACTAGTAGAAACCTTGATTACGATCATAACTAGACTTGACCTTGGATCATTTTTCAAGGTCATGATTTCTGTCTCTGCATAATTAATGTTTTGTTGAACGTAACCTCCTATGAGACATTTGTTCCTTTGTGCATATCGTGGGACCGGCGATCTAAAAATTTCATGTATAAAATCCTTAGAGAAGATAAAGTTCCACAATAGAACTATCAAGTAGTTTTAGCATAACCCATTCTGAACCACGTGGAGGTACTACTTCTCTCAGAACATAAAAAATATTAAAAAAAGGAGGATAAAAAATAGAAAAACTTGAAAATTATAAAAAAAATTCAGTATATTTTCCCATTGAAAATTAAAGTAGAAGAGATACAGACTTAGCAGCATTCGAGTACCTTTTCATGATAACTTTCCCGTCACTTGATAATTGAAAAGAATGATGTTTAAGAATCTGTGGGATAGGTAATGCATCTTGAAACCTAGGATTGAGTTTCCTTTTGAATTTATCATGTTCAGTCTGCGTAAAATAAAAAATCCTTATATTTTCAAAATGATTTTTAGCCCACTTCACAAGAGATGTGTGCGTCAGAATAGCATCTTTCGGTTTCGCCTTCAAGCTAGCTCTATAAGCTTCTCTTTTAAATATTGCACCAAGACCATCATAACAGCTTTTACCATGAGCAGTGGCGCAAAAATGCCACTCTGCCTCAATACCAAAATCCTTCTCATGATGAAGAAGATTTTCTATCTGAAAGCGGTTCTTGAAATGCTGTTTTGCTCCATCTGTCACGTAAATAATCTTTTTAAGTTTTTTTACTTTTCTCTTGATTTCTGGAATCAATAAATTCTGAATAGTATAGACAGAAGAAGTGTCATGCTTCAAACTATTCCACATGAATACACAACTTTCATGCTTCAGCTCTGAATCTTCTTTATAATAGTAAATAGCTGGAAAAACAGTGCACTGGTCATTATTAAAATGGAAGGCTTGAGATGCATCTTGAACTGCAAAAGAGTAATTCACAGAATAGTCGAACATTACCAGAACTTCTCCATTGCCTAGAATACTTTTTGTTTGAGCAATGAAATTACCTTGTTTTTGGCAATATATGAGTGGGGTTTGAGTATCGCCAATTTGGCATATAATTCATCAACAAATTCTTCAACTGGTAGAGTTAAATTCTGCAAAGTTGATCTATCCGTTCCTGACCACGCACAGTACTCAATTTGTGAGATATTTGCCCCATCCAATATTTCAAGTAAACGAGACGTAAGATTTTCAGAACCAGGGCACTTCGAACATTCATCCAAGTGACAGTCAGGTGTAGGATTCTTACACATAATTTGCTGTAAACAATCTTTATAACTACAAATGGGTTCTTCTTGATTTTTCGTGAGCTTCTAAATATCGATTGCATCCAACATCAATTTACAATTTTGATGAATGGTGCAAACGCAGACGCTATGCGTTCCTCTAGCACCAGCAAGAACACAATGTTTTGGTCGTAATTTCGCGAAAGTACTGAATCCTACTTGCACTGTTGGTTCTGCTATCTTGAATAATTCGTAAAGTTCTCGTAAATCGAAATATAAAAGACCTTTCTGCACCTGAGTCCGCTTTCCATCAATAATAACGGAGACAGTATCTTTTCGACCCGGCATCATTCGACTGTGCAGATCGTTATTATAACATTCAACAATGACTTCTATCACTGCCTTTGACAAAGTTTTACCATGTTTAGCCGTTGTTGTAGCTAAAATACCTCCATCAGCTTTGAGTTTTTTCGACTTTCTTACTAAATGTCTTGATGTATTGAATTCACGGGAAATTCGACTAATATTCCAAGTTGATGGGGCGATTGTAAGTATAGTTAGTTTCAAAGGGTCATTAACTGCTAATCTAGAAAACTTTTCTTTTAATTCTGAAAACATGTCTTCCAATTCGATTTCTCTAGCTGATCGTGTAGCTTCTTGAACAGATTTATCAATACCAGTGTTTTCTGATGTCGTCTCTATATCCATGTTTTCATATTCGTTGTTGCCTTCGTTATCTCTTGTACCAATAGATGAAATGGGAGATCCACATAACTTTCTACACTTACTACAAATTTTTTAATTATCTGGCAAATCTGGAAATCTTCGTTTTAAGTTGTTCGACAACAAGCGTAAATCATTACCTATGTGACCCTTACCATTGAGAGGGTTGATACAACTATCGGACCGTGCTACAGTAGACATATTCAATCCATCTAAGTAAGTAATAATACTCGAATATAATAACGTAGGACTGTTAGAACAGGTGCTGTGAAAAATGTCTTCGAATTAATTTGAATCCTCTCGAAAATCGATGGGAACTATATGTACGAAACGTTTAGGAAAGATAATGCACGAAATATAGAACCACAGATACACCAAAGAGTTAGAGTAACAGCCGCACTAAACTTTTAGAGAAGCATCGGTACTTAAAGAGTTTCGAAAGAGGAATAAAAAAAGTTAGAGAGATTTTAGAAATGTTCTATTGTAAAGTTTAATTACAGGGTTATCAAAAAGTATGGGACCCTCGTATTTTCCCAGAAACGATATTTTTTGAAAAAGCTAAGGTCATACCGTAAGTAATTTTCAACGAGGATTTGTCTGGTATGATGACCTTGAATCTGACCTCGTCGTTGACCTTCAAAGTCAATCAAAAATTGCAAAATTCAAAAATTTTGAAATTTTTGATCGTATTGTATACGTGTATAGTCACACGGTCTTACACCAACTATAGCATCCACGGCGTCACGTCGGTTTTTTTCTCTCAGTGCGTATACTGCACGATTTTTGTGCAGGAGGAGCACCAAATCAAAAAATGTGTTGTACCATTGCCACACTTTTTAGTGCTTCTTCTGCCCTAAACTTTTGTACTCCTGAAGAACGATGAAATAGATTAAATGCGGAACAATTTTAGTGCAACATTTGCTCTAAAATGGGAGAGTAAAGGACTTATTGTTTAGTTACGAAACAATTCTTGCATTTGGTACTGATACTCTACGCTAACGTTTTTCTTCTCCACCAAACTTTTTTCAGTGATTCTGAAATGTTTCAAAGTGTGGATATAACCACAGTTTTTCTGTTACTGTTCCGAATTAGAACCGATTGATAGCATGAATTGAAGAAGTATAACTGCGAAAGAATCGGTTTATTAAAATTAGAACTCACCATGAAAATGACCTTGAAAAATGATCCAAGGTCAAGTCTAGTTATGATCTTAATCAAGTTTTCTACTAGTTTCGTGGAATACTAGTCCGAAAATCCAGAAAATAACTTTTGACCTTCAAAATGACTTTGAAATATAATTTTAACCGCTCGCTTTGAATGGTAGTAGTAAGAAAATATGTTGCAAACTTCATATTAGTGGCAAGAAATAACAATTTTCGTATCAGATTCGCTATTAAAGTGAAGAAAAACTTGTTTTTCCATCATTCCGAGACTTTCAGCCGCCATATTGGATCCGCCATTTTGAATTTTCGGAATCGCCAGACGGCGTTCGAAAGTAGAAGTCAAGAGCTTTCATTTGAGCCCAGGTAGACCCCATTTGGATCAAAATTGTTCTGGGCAGAGGGGGTGTCGCGTTGACAGAGAATGCCCCATATATATTCTTTTTCCAATCCACTTGTGAGATTTTAACGATTCCAAAAAAATTTTCTTTAACATTTAGCCATTTAAATACTTATCTAAAAAAAATTGATGTGCCCCGTTGATGTTCATAGATAAAAATTATTTTAATCAGTCGACTTCCTGAGATCTTTGATTATTTAAATAATATATATACACTGGTGTGGTTTCGTCAACTGGTTCTGGTATGGCCAAGGTTGAAATTGGACACAAAGGGAGTATTCGATAAACCTTGTCTGAACCTGGTGGTTCTAACACTTTGCTATGACGATTGAGGTGACTATCTTCCATGCGTTTGGGAAGGGCTGTTGCACTTAATGCCATAATACTTATTTTGTTTTCAATCCTATTTTCTTCCTCTATGAAGACTGATGGAATTTGTCCAGTAGTAGTATATTCCAAAATTGTATCTAACATCCAGAAGCATGCTATACCACCAACAATAAAATTTATACAAATTTGAAAAATTTGGATGGTGCAGATAAAAAATTTCTGGGAATGACTATCATCAGTTTGAGTCTCTATACCCACATAGCGTGAAAGCTTACTAGAAACTTCCTGGAAGCTTTCATGAAAGCTTCCACGAAAGCTTCCTGAAAGTACCTAATGTCTGGGTCAAATTCATGACAAAAAGCTTCCTCGGAAGATTGCAGGAACTGTTTCAGACACTTTTCAGGAAGTTTTCGGAAACTTTCTAGGAACTTTTCAGGAAGCTTTCAAAAAGTTCCTGGGAGCTTCATGTAGGTTGTGGGAATCTTCCAATAGTCTTCCCCGAAAGATTACAGAAAGCTTTAAAAAATACTTCCTACAAGACTTCAGAATGGATTTATGTCAGTTTGAGAATGGAAGCTTCCAGAAAGGTTCCATGAAAGCTTCCCGGCAGTACATAATGTCTAGGTCAAATTCATGACGAGAAGCTTCCTTGGAAGATTTCAGGAAGTGTGTAAGAATCCTTTCAGGAACCTTTCAGGAACTTAAGGGAGCCTCTGAAAAAATTACTGTACGTTTCATGTAGGATGTATGAATCTTCCAGGAAACTTTCAGGAATCTTTCGAAAAAGTTACTGAAAGTTTCAAGTAGACTATAGGAATCTTCCAGTCAGCTTTCAGTTAGCTTTCAAATAAGTTACTGGAAGCTTCAGGTAGTTTGTGGAAACCTTTCAGGAAACTTTCAGGAATCTTTCGAAAAAGTTACCGAAAGTTTCAAATAGACTTTATGAACTTTCCAGTAAGCTTTCAGTTAGCTTTTAAATATGGTTCTGGAAGTTTCAGGTAGTCTGTGGGAACCTTCCAGTAAGCTTTTAGAAAGCTTTTTCCAAGTTCTTGAAAGAGTAACTTAAAGCTATAAATATTAGAAATTCTCTATAAGTATTAACTATTCGCACATATTCTTTAGAACTTATTTCTACCTATATTAATCGCCATTTTATAATCGCAGAAAAAATTTTAAATAAAATTTTTTGACCTGACCGGGAATCGAACCCACGATCCTTGGGTTACTACGCACGCATGCTATCCGTTCTGCTACCACTCGCTTGAAGGAGTTCGGATATTTTCATCTAAATAAGTTACACTTTTCACAATTATTTAATTGTTATTATTTGGATTATTTTATTTAAAATATTAATGCATTTCAAAAATGATATATTTAATGCGGTAAATTAAAAAATTATAGTGTCGGAATTATTACTCTGAATAAACATGTTTTTATATTTGGCATTTCATTATGTTGATTAGATAATTTATGAAAATTCTAATTGAATGGTTTAAAAAAATTCTTAGTATTTATATATACGGTGTGCCTAATAATTGTGTTTTTCCAAAAAATTGTTTAGAAATTTTTTAATTAAAAAAAATTTTAATGTCGATAAGTAGGAATCTGCTTTTTGTCATTTTGATGCAATTTTTCAACGAGTATATCTTATGATAGTACGAATAGAATCGCTCAAAAAATTCTGACAAGGAAAGTACCCGAGCTGTCAAATTCAAAATATTCCAAACCCATATTAAAAAGTAGATCTCCATGCGAGATCACGAAACCATTTTTTTTATCGGCTGAGAAGCGCTTTATAAGGGTTAAAATTACCCCTAAAGTTTACCCCCAAGAAACGTTTTGTTGATATATCTCGGCTTCTACTTAACTTTTTTTAACGAAACAAAATGGAAAGAGTTTCTTATTAAAAATTCAAGAAATCCGTGGTAGTATGAACATTAAGGGTTGCATCCCTTATTTTTTAGAGGGTAAAATTGTGTTTTTTTAAGAATAATTTTTGTTGTGAGAATTCATAAAATAATTAAAAATAGGTCAAAACATTATTTTTGCCAACTACAATAAATAACAGTTGGTGTGTTTGGGCATTCTTCGCGAATCAAGCCCTTAAGGGGTGGTAAACCACCCCTAACACAAATGAATTAGGTATATTTTTTTGGCAATTATTTTGTTCCTTAAAATGGAATCTTGAAGTCGTTAATCGGAATCCACAGATAGATCTACAATAAAAATTTGAAAATAGTGAATTCAATATGGCGAAAAATTTTTTAGAAATATTTTAAATTCCACGAAAAATAGTATGTAGACCCCTAGCGGAAATTATATTATGTAAATAAGTGTATAATAATGTAACAATGTTTTGTTATGTTATTCTAGTATTTACAAATATTTACAATATTTCTATATAAACAAGTGTATGATAATGTAGTTGTTTGTAAAAAAGTGTAAGAAAACGTAACAAATTGTACTTTTCTACTGGATTTCGGACGCTTTTACATTTTACCACAGTTTATACCATTTTTTAATAATTTCTTACTTTTCCTTACATTTGTCTACGTTTTATTACTTTTTAATTTGTACTCTTAATTCAAATTTTATAGGGATTCTTACACTTTCGTACATCTTTTTACATTTTATTATATATTTGTACTTTTAATTACATCTTTTTACGTTTATATACAAATTTTGATACACATTTTACATCGTATCACATATTTGTACACTTTTTTCAAATAGTTCATAATTATACTATTATAATAATTTATAATTGTACTTTTATTTAAATAAAGCTATAAATAAAATATTTTCAAAGATGTAAAGAAAAAATACTAAAACGTAATAAAATGTAAATTATTATGTATTAGAAATATAATTAATATATGTTACAAAATGTAAGTTACTGTATAAAAGTTTAAATTTTTACAAATTCTTACAGATTTTTCTAACAAATTAATTCTTACAGATTTTTCTAACAAATACTTCCTTATAATTTCATAAAAATAAGCTACACAAGGAAATATTTAGAAAACGTAAGGAATTGAAAGAAAATGTAAGAAACTTTAACAACTTGTTAAATATGCCCGAAATCCAGTATCGTATCATTTCTTACATTTTTCGACAATTTATTCCATTTTATAAGTATTTTCTTATTTTCTTTCATATTTTATCATTTCAGCTAGGAGAAATTTTCATGCTTGTTGAAATTATGATAGGTTTTAATAAGAAAAGTTTATTTATGATTTATTAATATAAATTAATATGAACAAAATTTTTAATATAATGATAATTATAGTAATTCATGGTTATTGCGCAATATACAAGATTACGTACACTTGCATTGATATGGCTTATCTCCTGATTCCTCCTCTTTTATTCATAAATAAGTGAAACATCGGTCAGTCGAAAACAAATATACGTTACTGAACGTTTTTCTACGCTCGTATTAAATTAATATTCAATGTCAACATTATTTTATGAGTATTAATTGAAAATATAAGTGTCTGGAGGTACTTGCATCATATTTTTTAATGGCAAGTAAACATTTTACGAGTACGAAATCCTATTTGAATTGAATGATAACAACAATAATAATAGTCGTTAGTAACCATATAATTGAAATTTCTTTCTTCTGCATAATTATTCAAAATATTTCTAATAGAAGGATATAATAGATATAATATTGAAAAGTTAAATAAAATGCAGCATTTTTAAATATAAAACTCGTCAAAATATACAATAAATTTTGAACAAGTGGCCGAAGTTAAGAAAGTCAAATTCAGTAAAAATCTATTATAGAATCTTTATTGTACCAATTGTAAATATTTTGATAGTGAAACTTTACTCTTAATACATGCATTGAATTATTTTATGATAGTAAAAATTATGTTTTGATTTTAATTTTTAGAATTACTGTTACATTACTGTTATTCTAATATATAAAATATGACATACTGACGATTTAATCAGTTAAGTTAAGTGTAAAAAATATTCATACGAGTGAATAGAAGTAGTACTTTATTTATAATAATAACGTTTAGCAACTATTTAATGCTAATAAAATAGTGTATCTTGTAGACAAAACATTGACAAACAATAACGAATTCCCATGCACTTACAAAGGAATTTAGTAAAATGTTTTCCTCAAAAGTTTTGGACGTCTGAATACTTTTTCACTTACTGTACATTCATACTATTGTACATTCCTATACTATTATGGCTATAAAAAGGCTATAATAACTAAAACTTTTACAGGTTTACACTGCGACTCAACGTATCTAAAAGAAGAAAGAAAATATTTTCCATAAATATGAATTTGGTAAATGCGATGAATGTTTTATTTATTTTAAATAGTATGCTTCAAGATCAAGAAAAGAAATTACCTGTTAATGACGCTGAAAGAAATGTTGCTAATATAGTGTATAATATTATAATATCAAGTATAAATGATCGTAGTATTTACGAAGAAACGGAAGAATTTCTATATTATGATGATACCTACGAACCTTACGATGACATACCTGCAGATGATTTACATGAAGATATCGATGCAGAAGATATGATAACACCCGAAACTGAAAATCAATGTAGGACCGAATCAGAGAGTATTAATTTTGACTACAAAAAGCAAGCTGTGGAGTATTGGTTAAGTAGTAAAAACAAGTTAAAATTTGAAACAGTCCAAAATCGATTCAAAAAATTAAAAACAGCACGTCAGCTGTATAGATGGAGAGATCAAGTGGCAATAGGAGGAAGTAGGATCGATAAATTGAAAAAAATTGAAGAATATTGTTTACAAAAATTTAACATAGCCAGATCGAATAGAATACCCATTCATGACATTAACGTAAGACGTATGGCAAAAGAAAAAGCATTAGAGTTAAACTTCAATGAATTTAAAGCTTCTAGACACTGGTTAAATGAATTTAAACGGCGATTTAATATCGTTTCTCGAAAAATAACAAAAATTATTACTAAAAAATCTATAGATGATTCAGAAGAATGGTCAGCACAAAAACAGGAATTTCGCAATAGAGTAAAAATTGCCATCATAAAATATGATGCAAAACGTGTTTATAACTCCGACCAAAGTGGTTTTAATTACGAAATACACAGTGGTCGAAGTGTAGAGAGTATAGTGCAATCAGTGCATTCGACAACTCATTCTTATACTATCCAACCTACTGTATCTGCTGAAGGAAAACTTCTATCACCCTTCTTTTTAGTCATGCAAGAACCAAAGGGAGAGTTTGGAACTGTAGTAAGAAAAAATTTATTTGCAGCAGAAAATGTTTATGTAATGGCATCGAAATCAGGTAAATTGACTAAAGAACATGTTGAAACTTGGGCGCAAGATGTATATTTTCCATCAACTACCATAACAAGTACCCTATGGCTTGATTCATGGAGAGGTCACTGCCTAGATATAATTTATAAAGTAAAACCGGAACATAAAACCTTAACGATTCTACAAATTCCACAAAGAACAACAAGTGAACTTCAACCGCTTGATATTTACGGTTTTAGAATGTGGAAGAACTTCGTTCGAATGTTTTCGGATATGATATTTCTAACAAATGAGGATCTCAACTTACACGATAGAAATAATATAATCAAAATGCATTCATTAGTACATAATCAATTATCAAGTCCCAGGTTTCAAAATTTATTTAAATATGCTTGGTACGCCACCGGTTACATTGATGAAAGGCCAGAAAAAATTGAAAACCCAAAAAAATTTTGCTTCAATTCCAATTTTATTACATGCGATATTTGTGATTATAACATGTTCATGGTGCAAAAAATCGCTATGTTTACAACATTTTTTTCATGAATATCATTATTGTAAAACATATAATCCATGATCGTCAGAATAATTAGCTAGCTTGCCGTCTGCTGTTGGCTGACCCGTAGCATTTAAAATTGGTCGTTGTGCTGCTTAGAAATTGGTAGAATTGTATAAGAATTTGTATTAAAAGATAATAAATTGTAAAAATCTGTAAGAATTTGTAAAAATTTAAACTTTTATACAGTAACTTACATTTTGTAACATATATTAATTATATTTCTATAATACATAATAATTTACATTTTATTACGTTTTAGTATTTTTTCTTTACATCTTTGAAAATATTTTATTTATAGCTTTATTTAAATAAAAGTACAATTATAAATTATTATAAAAGTATATTTATGAACTATTTGAAAAAAGTGTACAAATATATGATACGATGTAAAATGTGTATCAAAATTTTTATATAAACGTAAAAAGATGTACGAAAGTGTAAGAATTCCTATAAAATTTGAATTAAGAGTATAAATTAAAAAGTAATAAAACGTAGACAAATGTAAGGAAAAGTAAGAAATTATTAAAAAATGGTATAAACTGTGGTAAAATGTAAAAGCGTCCGAAATCCAGTAGAAAAGTACAATTTGTTACGTTTTCTTACACTTTTTTACAAAGAACTACATTATCATACACTTGTTTATCGTACGATAAACAAGTGTATGATAAAATAATAATAAATAATAGAATAACATAACAAAACATTGTTACATTATTATACACTTATTTACATACTATAATTTCCGCTAGGGGGTCTACATACTATTTTTCGTGGAATTTAAAATATTTCTAAAAAATTGTTCGCCATATTGAATTCACTATTTTCAAATTTTTATTGTGGATCTAACTGTGGATTCCGATTAACGACTTCAAGAACCCATTTTAAGGAAAAAAATAATTGCCAAAAAAATATACCTAATTCATTTGTGTTAGGGGTGGTTTACCACCTCTTAAGGGGTTGTTTCGCGAAGAATGCCCAAAAACACCAACTGTTATTTATTGTAGTTGGTAAAAATAATGTTTTGACCTATTTTTAATTATTTTATGAATTCTCACAACAAAAATTATTCTTAAAAAAACACAATTTCACCCTCTAAAAAATAAGGGATGCAACCCTTAATGTTCATACTACCACGGATTTTTTGGCTTTTTAATAAGAAACTCTTTCGATTTTGTTTCGTTAAAAAAAGTTAAGTAGAAGACGAGAAAAACCGTTTCTTGGGGGTAAATTTTAGGGGTGATTTTAACCCTTATAAAGCGCTTCTCAGCCGATAAAAAAAATGGTTTCGTGAATCTCACATGGAGGTCTACTTTTTAATATGGGTTTGGAATTTTTTTGAATTTGACAGTTCGGGTACTTTCCTTGTGAGTATAGTATTTATATATAGGAAGGACGTCAAAATTGTGTTTTTCTAATTGAATGTTCGTAAGTTAATTTATCAAATAATGAAATTGGGTTGATTTTAGACTCCAGGTAGACCATTCAAGTTGAAGATTTGATAAGCTATAATAAAAAAAATGTTACTGTATATTTTTCTTTATATTCCTTTATACCACTCTAACCTCAAAATCACAACTTTGATATGATTTTTCGGCGCTCGTGGTATAAAATACCGTTCGAAACTAGTGCGTAAGTCGATTATTTAGGTGGTGTGACTTTTTCGCACTCGCTTCGCTCGTGCAAAAAGTCACACCAACTAAATAATCGACTTCCCCACCCGTGTCGAAATGTACTATTTAAGTTGATCTAAATTGAAGAACACAATTTTCACGTCCTCTCTATACATAAATACTATATTCAGAATTTTCTTAGCGATTCTATTAATACTATCATGAGATATGGGGATATCTCCAGAACTTCTAATTTTCAAGTTACGGCAACTTTTTAGATCTTTTTAATAAGAAATATATACTTTCAGCAAAGTAAATAGGTAAAAATAAATGTTTTTTAAATGTTCCATGTATGAAACAATCGTTCCAGTTACGTATAAAGCATAAGTAGAAAAACCTAATTTCAGAGATGTGCCTACAATACATTTGAAATCTAGAATCAAGTAAGTTGTATCAGTCATTTCTCAAAAATAAAAATTTTCATAGTAATTCTGTTCCATACCTTTTAACATAAAGAATTTTCTTAATATGGCTATCAGATTTCATTCTTTATTAAAAATACAATCATTTGATTTGTTGCACGTGGGTGTGCCACGCATTATTTAAAAGTCATGTGTCTTCAAAAAATTACTTCTCAAGCGTTAACTCATTAAGAAAAAGAAAAAAAAAATAGATTTTTGATAAGCACACGCCGAATTTTGAATTTTATATTCCAAAAGTCATTGTAATCACCAACTTAATATTTTAGAAAAACGTAGTTAAATTGTCAAAATGACATATTTAAAATTTAATACAATTTTGATAGGATTAAGCCAAATAATTTCGACATTTATATTATAAACAAAATTTTTTCGATATACTCGTAAAATGGAATTATGTTGCTTTCATTAAAAAAAAAAAAACTAAAAAAGGAGTAAAGCAAGCTTTGAATAGATAAGTAAGTGCTCGAACAAAAAAATTATGTTTTTTTTAAACACTGAACATTAAAAGTTCTAGAGATATTCTCATATACTCGGCGAAAACTTGCATGAAAATGACAAAAATGAAGATTCCTACTTATCGATATTACAATTCAAGAAACGTTTGTGAAACATTTGTGAAATATTCCGAGAATTGATAAGGCGATACATTACGGAAATATTGCAGAGACATTTCATTTAATTATAATATTTCACTAATAATGACGTAATATTCAACATTATATTGGAGAACTATTTTTCCATAATTCTATAAATGTTTTTTAATTATTTCGAAAGCATTCGGAGAAATGACAAAAGCGATACATTGTGAAAATCTTAAAGATAAATATTTCATGATATATTTCACTAAAAGCGACGTAAACTTCTCCACCAAATCGGAAAATTATTTATTAGTAAATCAAGAAACGTTTTTAAAATATTCCAACAATATTAGCTGAAACGATAAGGCGATATATTGCAGAAATATTACGAAGAAAGCTTTCATAAAATATTATACCTCCAAACTTTAATTGTATATTATAACCTCCAAATTTTTGTATTGTAGCAATAAACAAACAAATACAATCCAAGTTTCAATAAATAATATTGAATAAATTTGCGGTTATTTATTGCATAGGCATTGTTCGTAAAAGAATCAATAAAGTCAAAGAATAGTGGATAAATATTTATTTTTTATTATTAGTCAACGTAATATAGACAGATTGAAATACCTCCGAACGTATTGAGCTTCAATCATAGAATGAATCTGTTTTGTTCTTTTTACGTTATGTTTAAAGTCAAACGGTTGCTATGATAACACTTTAAAAGAATGTCTCAACCGACCAGAACGTCTACAAGCGCGCCTCTTCGCGCCTATCCCGTGGGGGGGGGGGTCCAAAGTTTAGACGACTCACTTGAAAATTGAAGTCAACTATAGACGTGCTCGGTTTCGATATAAGCTACTGCAGATTGTCCAAAATTTCGAAATTCTAAATTAAGAAAATCATATTTTCGAATCTAACAATTCACCTACTGTCCAAAACATCGAATTTAATCAATACGATTTCAAAGCAAATATAACTTGTTTCTAATGATTTATTTCGAAATATGTTTATTGTATTCCTATTAAAATTCTATTAATGAAATTCGATGTTTTGGACAGTAGGTGAATTGTTACATTCGAAAATATGATTTTCGTAATTTAGAATTTCGAAATTTTGCACAATCTGCAGTAGCTTATATCGAAACCGAGCACGTCTATAGTTGACTTCAATTTTCAAATGAGTCGTCTAAACTTTGGACCCTCCCCTCCCGTGATCTCTCTTCATCAATTTCAAAAATTGGTTAAGAGACAGCTGTGGCCTCGAATGAAAATTCGTGCACGCGGTCGGTAACTCGTAATTTGAAACCAAGACAGAGTTTTGAAGAAATTATTTAAAAGAAAATCTCTAATTATATATATATATATATATATATATATATATATATATATATATATATATCATTATACGGTATTTTAAGGATTTCATAAAGAATTTGTACAATAGTGGTGACACAAATATAAACATTGTTATAAACAACCAATAAACAAGCGCGTGACTAAATAAATAATGACCCTAAGGTTATTGACTAACACCACGACGCCTGCGGCGCCCGCTTTTACGGAAAAATATCACGGAATTTCCGAAATCGATGTATTAACACACTATTGTGGAAACCGCTGAAAAATCCTCAAAATGCCTCTCGAGTGCTTTGGACTTTTGAGGAGACTCCTCAAAATGCCTACAAAATCCTCAAAATTCGGTATATATGACTTATATAATCCTCAAAATGCGTGCCAGATGTGAATATATATATATATATATATATATATATATATATATATATATATATATATATATATATATATATGTGTGTGTGTGGGTGTGTGTGTGTATAAAAGTGAATTTCAATATGACCGGATTTAAAAATTGGTTTTGTAACAGGCATAATATAATAAAAGCAAAGGAAGAGCGCGCGCAGCGCGCCTGAACTTTCTCGCTTTTCAAAATACGATGATTATCAGACGATCTATGAATCTATGAAGCTTCCAAGTTGGAACCTTCCGCGAAACTTCCAGTGCTGATCTTCTGTAAACTTTTATATAAACTTTCTAAAAGCTTCCCCGTAAATTTCAAGTGGCATTTTATCGCAGCACTTTTGGAACTTTCTTGTCAGCCTTCCCTAAAACTTGCTAATAGCTTCTTAGGAATGTTACTTTGGAACCCTTTTGAAAGCTTCCATTATATCCTTAAGCCAGCTATTTTTTATATTATGTTAGGAACCCTGCTTGAAATACTTCCTGGAGTCTTTCATCAAAATTTTCCTCAAGGTTGAATTGGAACTTCCATAGGAAGCTTCCTGGACTGTATTTCAAAAACTTCCCGCAACCTTTACATGTAATTGAGCTTTCGATCTTCCTAGAAGCTTTATCGTAGCTTCCAAGAGCCTTCCGCGAACCTTCCAGTGCCGATTTCAGTAATGGTTTATGTAAACTTCGTGGAAACATTCTCGTAAGTATTGAGTAACATTTCACCGTAGCACTTTTGGAACCTTTCTGTTAGTCTTTCCTAACGCTTTCGGCATGGAAGCTTCCTAAAAAGATTACTCCTGAATCCACTCGGAAGCTTCGGGTATAACTTTAGACCAGTTGCCTTATTGTATGTCAGGTATCTTACTTGAATACTTCCTAGAATTTTCCATGAAAGCTTTTCTCAAGGTAGAATTGGAACTTCCATGGGAAGCTTCCTGGAATGTATTTCAAAAAGTTCCCGCAATCTTCATATGTAATTGAACTTTTGTTCTTCCTAGAATCTTTATGTTAGGTTTCAAGAGCCTTCTACGAAGCTTCCAGCGTTCATTTCAGTAATCATTTATGTAAGGTTCATGGAAACTTCCTCGTAAATTTTGAGTAACATTTCACCCTAGCACTTTTGGAACCTTTCTGTTAATCTTTTCTAACGTTTTCTGGAAGCTTCCTAAAAAAATTACTTCAGAGTCCACTCGGAAGCTTCTGTTATAACTTTAGGCCAGTTACATTATTATATTTCAGGAACCTTCCTTTAATGCTTCCTAGAATCTTCCATGGAAGCTTTCACCAAAGTTTAATTGGAACATCCATAGGAAGCTTCCTGTAATATATTTCAAAAGCTTCCGGTAATATTTATACATAATTTAAGTTTTGTTCTTCCTAGAAGCTTTATGTTAGCTTCCAAGAGCCTTCTGCGAAGCTTTCAGTGCTCATTTCAGTAATCGTTTATGTAAGCTTCGTGGGAGCTTGCTCGTAAGTATTGAGTAACAGTTCACCGTAGCATTTTTGGAACCTTTCTGTTAGACTTTCCTAACGCTTTCTGGAAGCTCCCTGAAAAGGTTACTCCGAAATCTAGCCGGAAACTTCCGTTATAACTTTAGGCCAGTGGCTTTATTTATGTCAGGAACCTCGCTTTAATACTTCCTAGAATCTTCCATGAAAGCTTCACTCAAATTTTAATTGGAACTTCCAGAGGAAGCTTCCTGGAATATATTTCAAAAGCTTCACGTAATCTTTATATGTTATTTAACTTTTATTCTTCCTAGAAGCTTTATGTTAACTTCCAAGAGCCTTCCACGAAGCTTCCAGTGCTCATTTCAGTAATCGTTTATGTAAGCTTTGTGGAAGCTTTCTCGTAAATTTTGAGTAACATATCACAGTAGCACTTTTGGAACCTTTCTGTTAGTCTTTCCTAACGTTTTCTGGAAGCTTTCTAAAAAGGTTACTTCGGAATCTAGCCGGAAGCTTCCGTTATAACTTTAGGCCTGTGCTTTTATTTATGTCAGGAACCTTGCTTGAATACTTCCTAGAATCTTCCATGAAAGCTTTCCTCAAGTTTTAATTGGAACTTCCAGAGGAAGCTTCCTGGAATATATTTCAAAAGCTTCACGTAATCTTTATATGTAATTTAACTTTTATTCTTCCTAGAAGCTTTATGTTAGCTTCTAAGAGCCTTCCGCGAAACTTCCAGTGCTCATTTCAGTAATCGTTTATGTAAGCGTCGTGGAAGCTTACTCGTAAGTATTGAGTAACATTTCACCATAGCACTTTTGGCACCTTTCTGTTAGACTTTCCTAACGCGTTCTGGAAGCTCCCTAAAAAGGTTACTTCGGAATCTAGCCGGAAGTTTCCGTTATAACTTTAGGCCAGTGGCTTTATTTATATGTCAGAAACCTTGCTTGAATACTTCCTAGAATCTTCCATGAAAGCTTTCCTCAAGTTTTAATTGGAACTTCCAGAGGAAGCTTCCTGAAATATATTTCAAAAGCTTCACGTAATCTTTATATGTAATTTAACTTTTATTCTTCCTAGAAGCTTTATGTTAGCTTCTAAGAGCCTTCCGCGAAGCTTCCAGTGCTCATTTCAGTAATCGTTTATGTAAGCGTCGTGGAAGCTTACTCGTAAGTATTGAGTAACATTTCACCGTAGCACTTTTGGAACCTTTCTGTTAGACTTTCCTGACGCGTTCTGGAAGCTCCCTAAAAAGGTTACTTCGGAATCTAGCCGGAAGCTTCCGTTATAACTTTAGGCCAGTGGCTTTATTTATATGTCAGGAACCTTGCTTGAATACTTCCAAGAATGTTCTATAAAAGCTTTTCTCAAAGTTTAATTGGAACTTCCAGAGGAAGCTTTCTGGTTCATATTTAAAAAGCTTCCCGTAATCTTTATATGTAACTTAACTTTTGTTCTTCCTAGAAACTTTATGTTAGCTTCCAAGAGCCTTCTGCGAAAGCTTCCAGTACTCATTTTCGATAATCTTCTATGTAAGATTTTTGGAAGTTTCCTTAGAGCTTCCATGTAATATTTCATAGTTAAGTATTTGACACTTTTTCTGTTTCCTTCCTGGAATCTTTCTGGAAGCTTACTTAGAAATCTTCCAATGTAACCTTCCTGAAAGTTTCAGTTAGCTTCCTCGAAGGTTCCATTAACCTTCCACTGTAAGCTTCCTTGGAACTTTCTTCCGAAACCTTTCATGCTATGTGCGTATATAGTAATATTTCCTGCTAAACTCAATTTCGACTCAGTTTCTTTTATTTCATTATTTTCAATATCATTAGTTATAATATATAACATGGTATGTAAAATTCACCAAAGACTGAGAATTGTATCATCTGAAAATGAAAAAGGTTACACAAAGTATCGATTTTTTATTGTATTATGTTTTACATGTTATATCTTCTAGTATAAAAATAATACTTATCTTTATATAAAAGTATATGATGCCATGCCATCAGCTGATTTGAATAATAAAAATAGATATAACCATACCATATTTCGAGGTTATTTTAGAATTACAGTTGTTCCTTTTATCATATCTTCTCTCTCTCTCTCTCTCTCTCTCTCTCTCTCTCTCTCTCTCTCTCTCTCTCTCTCTCTCTCTCTCTCTCTCTCTCTCTCTCTCTCTCTCTCTCTCTCTCTCTCTCTCTCTCTCTCTCTCTCTCTCTCTCTCTCTCTCTCTCTCTCTCTCTCTCTCCCTCTCTCTCTCTCTCTCTCTCTCTCTCTCTTTTCGAGTCTGTATAAGAGAATAAAAATACTATACGATATTTCGAGGTTATTGTAGTCACAAAATTTTGTTGTTGTTATATACTCTCTTTCTTTTCGAGTCGAGTGAGATTTATTTACTATACGATATGCTATAACTATATATATTATAAATATATATAGATATATAAGCGTAAGATAGACGACAACCTGAAGTGTCGTAAGAGCTGCAAACCGGATATCTGAACAAGGAGAAGAAAGTTCGGAAAGGAAAAGGCACATAAAAAAATTCAGCTCTCTATATCTTTCGAACGAGATAATCTTTTTAAATAAAATTTTTTGATTTGAGTAGAGCAATGAAATTGCTTTCGATTAAGAGGAATATGTTATATACTAAAAATTAACGCAATATAGGTAAATGGGCATTGAATTTTTCGTACACCCATTTCAATGTATATGTAGCACGGGTCGTTCCTTTAGGCTTCTTCTATCCTTTAGACTTCTTCTATACTTGCCTTCGGAACGCTCCCACGCTCCTTGATGAACTTCAAGTAGTATTAAGTTTTTCACTATTTAATAAAAAATCAAAACAATTTTGATAGCTATAATTTGTCCTTAGTGATTATTGATTAATAAGTGATTTGTTGTCAATATTCATGTTTGGAAAATATAAAGAGACATCGTAATAAAATTAAACTATTTTGAATAGAACAACTCTCTTGGTTAGCATGTTAATCAAATGGAGGCATTTCTAGTTTATAGGTAAGGTAGTACTGTAAGGGCTCGTGAGTCAATGCAGCGATCATGAAACAATAAGTATTGTTTAGCATTTTAATTAGGCAAATCATGTGAATAAAGTATTTATGAACTTATATGATATTTTAAATAAAGGGATAATTTAAACATAGAATAGAAAATAAATAATTTCTAATTGCACAAACGCGTGATTCCCGTACTAGCGCAAAATAGGTTAGGAAAACAGCGATTTTCTATTCTCAACAATAAATACCGTTTTAAAAACATACTTTTTTATTTTTGAAAACCAACTTTTAAAGTAACAAACTTTATTACTTTTCATCACAATTGATGTGATTCCTATTAACTGTCGTGTAAAAATGACTAATTTCAATAATTTTTATCTCAAAAAATAGGTTGGCAACATATATTTAAATTGGGGGGCCGGGCCCCCCTGCGTGTCTCGCTGCGCTCAACACGCCAACCCCCCCGCCCCCACACACACCTGCTCCTCGCTTCGCTCGTCGCCCGCCCCCTCCCTATGTAAAAACTTCGTTTTTACATAATAGGCACGACCGCAATGCTCAGAAAAACCTTATAATTTTATTATTGCATTAATTGTAATACCTATTTTCATTGTTATTATCATTAGAATACACATAAATACATCTCCGCAGTAAAATTTAAATGGAAATTATGCATTTACTATTACATATTTATTATTTTTTGTAGAAAATTTGCCTTTTAATTCTACACATATAGATATATGAAGATAACTTTTCAAATAGTCTATGATTCATATAAATTAAGTATTATTAATTGATATGATTAAAGCACACATAGGAATATTAAATGTATAAGTACTATGATTGCAATTATATTTAAAATTAAAAACATTGTTTTCATAGTTTCTATTCGAATTATAATGATAATTTTTATTTTTATTTATGCAAATGTTAAATAGAAAAAAAGTTTTATTTCAATGTTATCCACAACTTTTGTACTTGAAATTTTTGTGTTAAGTAAAATGCTTTTGAATAATATAAGAAAAAATACCGTTTCATTACTCCTGATTAATACAAAAATATAAAGTTAAATTTTACACAGTTTTAACGAAAACTGTAGACTAATCGCTCACTGGTATTCGTATAACTTATACATATACGGTATACACTCTCAATTACGAAAAAATACTCGAGACACATGCACACATACACTATAATACCGCGAATAGGAGAAAAACAAAAAAAGAAAACCCAACACTGGTGCATTCGGCAATGGTAATCTGTTTTGGTGCTGCCTGCGTGCAGACTGCAGAGTACTTCTTCTTCTTCTTCTTTTTCTGGCAACTGACCTAAGCTCGTGCTGCCATCACCCGGTGGTTGCGTGCAGAGTACAGGAGCCGTAATCGTAACAGCTATCTCGGCTATAGGCTGAGGCTATGTATGCTCTGTTAGGCCTCAGACAGCCAAAAAGGAACACAAAACATAGAACAAGAACAGGAACAGATACAAGGAACATCAATAGTATTCCTATGGTAACATAACCCAGTTATCTTTTTAAATTTACTTTAATTTATTATAATTATTATAAATTAAATAATTATTTCAAAAACATTGTAGTTAATTAAGTATGCAACCTACAAATAATTATTAACAACTTACAAATAATTAATATTGGAATAGAAACAAATGTAAGTAATAATTATGAGGTAATAAATATTTATAATATTGCATAATAAATATAATTGCAAAATATATATAATTTTAATCAAATGCATAATTTGTTTAAGCACTGCCAAAATCCTGTAAACAAGTATAGTATAATCTTTCTTTTCATATGTATACAGACATCCTAAAAATTAAACAAATGTTCTAATTTTATTTACATATTCTAGTGTTACTAACGTATCACATGCAGCTGTAACAAAAAATTGTTACTCAGGAAATAATAGTAGACGTAAATCCAAACAACCAGATTTTATAAATTCAGCATTCAACATGGTTAATGCTTCGCTTCATGAATTTAAGGAGGTAATGCAAGAGAAATGTGTTCCATCAGTACAACAAACTAATGATGAGGATGAGATATTTGGAAATCTTGTTGCAGCGGAGCTTCACAAATTAGAGGATAAAGAAGCCACAACAAAGCGCAAGAAGCTTTTGAAACTTTTAATAGATCTCGAATAATATTTGTAACTATTTATTTAAATAAGAGTTCTAAAAAACTGTGATATAATTACCATATTTTTAAAATTTATTATGTTATAATATTAGTTTTAAATCACATATTAGTTTAAATAAGTGTTCACGACATGAAAAAATTTAATGAAACATTAGTAATAAATAATAAACTTTTGTAAAAATGTACAATATAAAGCTATAGGAATAAAAAGTTTGAATAAACCTTTGAATTCACATCATTTTATTAATACTTTTATACAAAATGACAATATAAAAATGAATTTATTAATTGAAATATACAATTCATTTTCAAATAGAACAGCTGGTTATTTGAGTCAATTTCAATTATCTTGGCATATGGCATATGAACCTCTCCTTATATAATTGTACTGCCATGGTACCTCTCCTTCTGGAGTTATTAAGTAATCAGAGAGAGTATCTCTCAAAGCATGCGCATTTAGGACTTCTATATTAAAGTCAATGTTATCTATGACTTGAATTGGATTGCTGCTATTAAATTCTTGTCGCCATAGACCACTGTGGATTTCACCATTATCGCTTTCAGTGTCAACAGATTCAGGTGAGCAATATATTTCTCGTTGATCTTTTTTGGACTTCATTAGAAAATTATGTAAGCTTATGGAAGCCAATACACATTTTATTACAGATTCAGGCTGCAATTCAATTGTCCTCAACAAAAACCGCCACCTAGAAGCTAAAATTCCAAAAGCATTTTCAATAGTTCCACGTGCCCTAGACAACCTATAATTAAAAATGTTTTTTTTTTCTTCTAAATTAGAACGAGGGTATGGTTTCATCAAGTTCCTTGATAATTGAAATGCAGCATCACCAACAAAATAATACGGAAACTGTATATCTGATCTTGGTAGACGATCAGATTCTAATGGTAAATTTAATTTTCCTTCTCTTAACGCTTTTCCTAATTCTGATCTGGCCATGATTCCACCATCAGATTCGCTACCTGCAGCACCTACATCAAATAATGTAAATTCATATTTAGCATTACATACAGCTAACATTACTATACTGTATGTTTTCTTAAATAAGGGAAAAGCTTTTCACATAAAAAATAGAACCTTTCAACACTCATTCGTGTTACTTCAAAAAACATGCACGAGTCATCTTTCAATTCTTGAAATAGTGTTGTAAAATATCCTAAATCCACTCTTCTTTGATTTATTGGTCTAACAGTCCAACGTCTTTTGATCCACCATTTGCGCTTTTGTAATTCACATAGTAAGGATAAATATAACAAATTTATTTGCATCAATAATAAAGACTGGTAAACCTTTTTCATTTCTTCATTCATTATAACTACAAGTAAAAGATAAATAAAATAATATTTGCATTCAGTATATAGAATAATATATATTTTTTTATAATACCTGATATATTTCTAATTTTTAAAAAATAAATATATTTAATGATTTATTTATTATAGTGAGGCAATATTTATTTTTTATTTTTCTACTCAAATCATTTAAAAGTATTTTAAGATTAAGGTTACTTTGTTATGAAAAGATAGGAACACTATTAATGTTCCTTTTAACTGTTCATGTTCTTGTTCTGTGTTCTGTGTTCCTTTTTGGCTGTCTGAGGCCTTACGACCCGAGTCGGGGTCTGAGAGCAGAAGGGCGTTTCTGCAATGGTCGCCGGGTCGACCAATTAGAATGTGGGAACGGTTGCTCAATTAAGCGCTGAAGCGCAAGGAGTTGCGGGTAATTTGAAATAAACACTCACGAGAAGATTTAAAGTTAAATGATGTAATTTATTGAAATTATTGATAACTTGAGTTAATGTCTTTAACAATTATTCGTAACGTGTTCGTGACTTGATATAAACTTTAACCGACAGTAAGATAGAGCCAGATTACTCGTAATGATGCAATTTATTGAATTAAAGTAACTTGAATTAATGTCTTTAACAATTATTCGGTTAGCGTGATCGTGACTCGTCAATAAACCGGATTGCGCGCACTGATACAATACTGTTACTAAGCTTTGAGGTACTTGGTAACTTTCGACTAAAAGCTCAATGGCGCAACGTACACGGTAACAAAGACCAGACTAGTTGGCAGCCGACTATTAGAGCTTCTGGGCGCAACGTACACGGTCACAAGGACCAGATTAGTTGGCTTGGATCGCAACGTACACGGTACAAGGACTAGATTAGTTGGCGATGACCCAGGTCTCAGCTACAAAGCGTCTCATGTGCTCGGTAGCGACTGACTCTGGCGGCCCGGGGCTCTTCTTTTATATCCTGGACGCGGACCTTAAACCGTTGACGCGAGGGTATGGGAGGAGCCAGTTCCTCTGGTGGCGAAAAGCTGAATCTTCTGGAAGTCTGTTCCGAGGCCTGTAGGTGCCTAGAAGGGCCAAAAGCTTCCCTCTCTTCTCTTAATCATGGCGAGCTTCGTGGTGGGGGAACACCTGTGGATGCTCAGATCCTGGCCGAAAATCCCTTCTCGACTTGCGGCGCTTGTGCCTGCCTCTTGATTGGTTCCCCTCTGTAGGCCGTTACGTTATGATGTAGTAGCTCCCGGTTGGTAGTGGGGACAGTACGATGTAGAGGCTGCAGGGCGCCAAGTTGCCTCAGAGGCCTCCCCCACTCTGAGGTAGAGAGAGTGGAGGGAGTGGCGGTTGAGGGGCGTCAGACCCGAAAGTAAGGTCGAGAGGGCTGAGCGGCGAATGACGGTTGGCGGCGGAGAGGGGTTACTAGTCTCTAATTGGCTGCTACTCTGTCAGCCGTTATGCTCGTAGCCCCTCGAGTTGGTTGCGTCATGGACCCACGAGCTGATGCAACGTTGCCCAACGAATGCCAAGAGTTGTTGACTGTTGATGACTCATAGCTCGTTCCTTGCCATGTTCAACCGTCGTGCATTCCAGAGGCCCTTCGCTAATGGCCCTTCTCTGAATTGTTTGTGCGCTGCTGAGCCGTTGGCTAATGGATTCCGGGAATTGATTGTCCGTTTATTGTCGTGTTGCTGACTGTCCTCCTAAAAATAGAGCTTTCCCTACCTGAGCGAGCTTTTCCCTAGCTATTATTATTATTTATTATCAGAATAGTTATTGATTTAACCGCAGATTATTATCGTTATTTATTGCTAAATCCCAATTTATTTGTTAACCATTGCTATACGGGCGCAATTATTATTTGTTAAAGTTAATTAGTTAACAAATTCAGTATCGCTTGTTTATCATCAATTTCTATTCGAGTTATCGTTAATTACTTGTTTATAACTTGGTTAATTAACTAAACAATGTATAGATTAATCTTTGGTATTTATTTAAATTATCTTATTATTTATTTGTGGGAATGTTCCGGAATCATTGTAGGGTGACCCTAAATGCAACGATACTCGTTCGCGTGAATGCAGTTCATAACAGCTCACGTGACCGTGAGCGCTCCCTGTATATAAGATATGGTATATCTATATATCTATATATATGTGGATCGCGCGCGCTTTCTGCTACTAGCTCTAGTGAGTCTGTGTTGACCGCGGCCTTACGGCGGCGCGCGCGCGCATATGTCCATGGTGTGTTATGTCAACAATCGCCGGCTCCCGGCATTCCCAGTGATGACGGTGGCTACTGCAAATCGCCGCCCTGGAGAATGTCGTCCCTTTCATCGTGTTACTGGTTAATGATGATATTCGCCAGAGACAGGAAGGCAGCGTGTCGACGGCGAGAGCAAATTTCGTAAGCCCTTTCTCGTTCCTAACCTCTGATAGGTAAGCTAATGGTACTTTCTCTTGTTGCAGGTATCTGGCGACGAGAGTAGTGTAAACGGTGGGCACTGCTGCAGAATCTTTCTTGAGTGTGGTGATGTTGCTTGGCTCATGTATTTATTAGTCATATGTGGTTTTCAGATACTCAACTTTCCATGTGTGTGTTTGACTCTTACACTAGTAGCTCTGTGTACAGTTAATCTGCTGCTGGTGCCTTCAGCGACTCTCAGGATGGAGGTGTTTTCAGCAATGAAACAACAAGTGAAGGTTCCACCAGTCTTTCCCCTATAATTGCTAGAGGTAGCTGGTGCAGCGAGAATAGTGAACAACAACCATTGCTACAGTATTTTATTTTATAAGGTAATGTTTTTTGTGTCATTTTTTCATTAGTCATATGTAGTTTCTAGGTGCTCAACTCTCCTCGCTTGTCTCCTAGATCAGTGACTGATCTATTCATGTATTTTGTTCATTCTTACGGTGAGGCAGTCCTTGAGATTGAGACACGCATGTCGGTCTCTATAGTATTTTCCTCTCACAAGGAAGGTACCCCAAGTGTAAGTCGCCGATTTGGACGATATTGCAATATGTTGTAGTACATTAAAAAATAAGAGACACGTATTTTTTTTACGTGCTGATAGACACTTTAAGGGGGTGAAATCTACCCCTAAAGTTCACCCTCAAAAACAGTTTTTTTCAAATATTACAAAAACGAATAAAGCTAGTTTAATGAAACCGACGCCAAAAGTTGTAGAATAAAAAAGCCTTCAAAACAGCATTACTTTCAATTTTAAGGGTAGCATGCCCTATTTTTTTTTTCAAGAAAACTAAGCTTTTCTCATCAATTTTTAGCTATAAAAATTACAATAAATTATATATCGCCTCAAAACAGATTTCATTTAAAAGAAAATTAAAAAATAAAGTTGACCTGTCTCGTGGTTTTGGCCAAAATTATTTTTTAGGGGGTAACTACCCCTTATTTATATTTTGTTCATTATTTCAGAAATAAATAAAGACATCTTAATAAAACCAACGCTAAAAATGTTAAAATAAGAAAGGCGTCATAACAGCATTATTTTCAATTTTAAGGGTAGCAACCCCTATTTTTTTTTCAAGACAACTAAGCATTTTTCATCATTTTTCAGCTATAAAAATTATAATAAATTATATATCGCCTTAAAACTGATTCCATTTTAAAGGAAATTAAAAAATAAAGTTCACCTGTCCCGTGGTTTTAACCAAAATTATTTTTTAGGGATAACTACCCCTTATTTTTATTTTGTTCATTATTTCAGAAATAAATAAAGATACCTTAATAAAACTAACGCTAAAAATCTTAAAATTAAAAAGGCCATAAATCTGCATAACTTTCAATTTTAAGGGTAGCAACCCCTATTTTTTTAAAGGAAATTAAGTTTTTTATAGATTTTCAGCTATAAAAATTACAATAAATATATCTCTTTTAAAACCATTCCATTGAAAACATTGACCATAAAATTTTGACCAATAACACAGACAAACGCTATGTAATTGTAGCGCTTTCGGGCAATACGAAATACTAATTTATCATTAATTTTGCAAAATTAGTTTAGTTAAACTACTTGTTTAAACGGATTATTGTAAAGCTTTTTCGAAAAACTAATTTTGACTTGAATTCCACAAGAAAAGTAGCATGTTTATTTAAACTTTTATATGTTGTAGTGAACCAAAAAACGAAAAATATTTATATTTTTTATCTGTGAATAATACATTTTAAAGGGGTGCAAATAATCCCCGGAAGTTCATTATGTTCTTACTTCCCTTTATTATATTTTATGTATTATTATAAATACTTTGTCAAAGGCAATCGTACCGTTTTGATACGTGATAAATAAAGCGTTAAAAAAAATTAATGTGTGTGTGCGTGTGTGTACGTGGATGTAAGTGATTTTTATGCAGTAAATAAGAGTAATCGCTGATTGTGAATGAGAAAATAATATGTTATTTTTATGTTATTATGAGGCGGATATTTATAGATTGGTGATTTAACTCGTAGTTTCATATATTGCTGGCAAACATTGTATTTATAAATCGGTAGAGTTCCAGACGTGCAGTGTTGTTTTGTGAAAGTGGTTATTTCTACAATATTGTGGCTGTAGTATTGCATCAATTCATTTTCTTTAATGTCAGCAGCACTACAAAACTACAGGTAAATGTCTATTTATATATCAGATCTAATGCATTAATTGTAAGAATTTCGTATCGGTCTATAGGCTTTAATAAAATTATAACAGCTTTTCAAAATTATATTTTGCGTTATTTTTAATGAACATATTAGAAAGTATGCAATTTCGTACATTGTTACATTTTTTGGAGATACATTTGACATTATAGAGCACAAATAGTTTAAATTGATTTTTCTTTAATTTTAAAGATTTAAAAAATCCTGATTTATAAGTGCATAAAGTATTTTTAATATTTTTACGAAAATTAAAAAATGTATCAAAATATACTTTATTGTGTATACTGTATTGTTTACTTTCTGTTATTAACAAAATTATAGATTCCTGATTCAATTTTTAGCCAAAATTGTATACGGTTCCTTTACTATTAGATGTTTTACAAATAATAAATTTTACATACAAATAATAAAATTAAATAACTAAATCTTAATTTTAATAAATCTAAATTAACAAGCATTGTGCAATACATCTTATCGATTACTGTTTACAAATTTAAAAAAAAACTCGAGATTACCTTCTTTTCATTTTAATCAAGCGCTTTAGTAAGGAAATATACAGATACGATATTCTTAATAGATTCTTAACAGGATGGCCCAAAGTATAAATATTTGTTTTATTTGTATGTGCGCCTTTTTAAATGCAACATTATTATCTTGTGAAAATATGGTATTTTTTTAATATTTAAACAAATATTTCTCGGTAAAAAGACATTGGTCGCATGATGGCGTACATCAGTAAAAGCGTACAACGTACAACGTACAAAGCTTCCTCATTGAGAAATAGCTATATTCTCGGAACATAGTAATATAACGTTTAGAGGGGTGACGCATACAAATTAAAAAAATGTTTTTATTTTCAGCATTCTATATATGTGTGTTGTAAAAATACTATTTCTGTATGCAATTATTCTTATAAATGTTTGATTATTTTAGCACTCAAAATGAAAATGAATCCTCTGAATGTTATTAATTTGCTGCTTGCCTATTTCCAAACACTTGATATTGAAGATAGCCCTTATAATATTAAAGAAATAGAAATAAAAGACCATTTCCAAATGATACTGTTAGATTTAATGGAATCGTCTAATAGCATAGATGTTATAATGGAAAAATCGTTGGATTTTCAAGAAGAATATAAAGAAACAGATGCACGTATTGTGGAAGATGTTGATTTACATACACTTCCTTACTATCCTGAATTACCTACGAATCAATGTACGGGCCATGAAGAACCATTGAGTTTTGAATACAAAAAAGGGCTGTAGAATATTGGAGAAGTGGAAAAACAAAAAAGAATTTATCTCTTAAAACAGTTCAAAATAGATTCAGGAAAGTCAGTTCTGAAACACAGTTACATCACTGGGCTCACCAAATCAATCAAGGTGGAACTTACCGAGAAAAAATTGCAAGAATTTGCGATTTCACACTAGAAAATTTTAAAGCTGCTACTGAAGCTGGATTAATAATTCATGACAACGATTTAAAAAGTTGGGCTCTATAAGCACGAAAATTAATCGGAAATGAGGACGTAAGATTTACAGCTTCAAAACATTGGCTTTCAAAATTTAAAAACACCCATAGAATTGTTTCTCGAAAAATTAAGAAATTTATCACAAAAAAAAGTATAGAAAATAGAAATGATTTGCATAAAAAAGAAGTAGAATTCGTAATAGAAGTCAAACAATTGATTAATCAAATAGGCGCTGACAATACATATAATTCAGACCAGTCTGGTTTTCAGTTGGAAATGCATTCTGGTCGATCTCTTGCTTTTAAAGGAGAAAAGAAATTACAGTGCCTTGTACAGTCGGTCACATCAACAACTCATAGCTATACTGTACAGCCGACAATTTCAGCCACAGGAAAGTTACTATCACGATTATTTTTAGTATTAAAGGAACGAAGCGGAGAATTTGGACCAATTGTCTCACAAAATTTGTTTGTGCCTACAAACGTATATGTTACATCCTCGACATCTGGAAAACTTAATTCAGGTAAAATCACGTTCTATTAATTTCTAAAAATAAAACGTTAATTATTTCGGAAGACACATTTAAATAAAATCAAAATTTGTAGAACTCTTTAAGGCGTGGTTAAAAGAGGTGTATTTTCCTCAAGAAGCATGCTGCTAATTGATTCGTGGAGTGGTCATTGTCCAAAGATTGTACAGGAAATTACGCCACACGATAAAACACTACATCTCAAAATGATACCTACAGGAACGACTGGAAACATACAGCCGTTAGATATATACGGATTCCGCGCATGAAAGAACTATGTTAAACATTTTTCAGACTATGTTTTGCTTATAGACGAAGACTTAAATTTACATTTGAGAAATAATATAATTAAATTACAGTCTTTGGTTCATAACCAATTTTCATCTCCACGATATGAAAATCTATTTAAATATTCGTGGTATAAAAGTGGGTATCTTGTGAATCGACCAGGAGATTTCGATGACCCCGTAAGTTTCAGTTTCGGAGATTCCTGTGCAACGCATTGTGAGATCAATGGTTGTAATAATGTTGCAATTGTTAGATGTTCGTGGTGTAAAAAATCTTTATGCTTAAAACACTTTTTTGAAGAATATCATTATTGTACAACTTACAATCCATAATGCCTCGAGCTATTCGACAAACAATTACTTTTTTGAGAATACTTAAAATTTTTTGTAGTAATAGTAATAATAAAACTTGTGTTGTTAAAACAAAAACCATATTTAAATTAGTTATCATTTCATCTTGTATTTTTCTGCAATACGTAACTTTAATTTTTATTATTTTTTTGAAAAAAAATTAATCTCACTAAATTTTTATTATTTACGCAATTTTTTCAGAAAAAAATTATAAACACATTTACCCTCCCTGCTAGAAAAAGTTAGTAGAAGTCGATAAAAATCGATAAGTTTCACCATTGAAGTCAATAAAGTCTCTTAATTTCCTTAAAAAGAGAAAAATAGGGGTTCCTACCCTTAAAATTGTAAGTGATACAGATTTGTGGCCTTTTTAATTTTAAGATTTTTAGCGTTAGTTTTATTAATGTAGTTACCCCCTAAAAAATAATTTGGTTAAAACCACGGGACAGGTCAACTTTATTTTTTAATTTTCTTTTAAATGTAATCAGTTTTGAGGCGATATATAATTTATTGTAATTTTTGTAGCTGAAAATTGATGAAAAAAGCTTAGTTTTCTTGAAAAAAAGAATAGGGGTTGCTACCCTTAAAATTGAAAATAATGCTGTTTTGAAGCCTTTGTTATTTAAAATTTTTAGCGTTGGTTTTATTAAGGTATCTTTATTTATTTCTGAAATAATGAACAAAAAATAAATAAGGGGTAGTTACCCCCTAAAAAATAATTTTGTCCAAAACCACGAGACAGGTCAACTTTATTTTTTAATTTTCTTTTAAATGGAATCAGTTTTGAGGCGATATATAATTTATTGTAATTTTTATAGCTGAAAATTGATGAAAAAAGCTTAGTTTTCTTGAAAAAAATAGGGGTTGCTACCCTTAAAATTGAATGTAATGCTATTTTGAAGGCTTTTGTATTCTACAACTTTTGGCGTCGGTTTCATTAAGCTAGCTTTATTCGTTTTTGAAATATTTGAAAAAAACTGTTTTTGAGGGTGAACTTTAGGGGTAGATTTTGCCCCCTTAAAGTGTCTATCAGCACGTAAAAAAAATACGTGTCTCTTATTTTTTAATGTACTACAACATATTGCAATATCGTCCAACTCGTCGACTTACACTTGGGGTACCTTCCTTGTCAGATGGCTATTAGATAATTCTGAGCACACTGGCATCCATGCAGTAGTGCCCGCCCTGGGCTATCCAGCCTCATTTTGCAGCTTCCTCAGCTCTACAATGATCTTCAAGTGTTAGTGCTTTACAATGTGAGGGGATAGATAATTAGGAACTGGGGGATATCATAAAAGTGCTGTGTGTGTGGTTAGATGCGATACCGGTAAGCAGTTGTCGCTGGTTATATTAGCTCATCTAGTTAATTTCTAAGTTTAGTCAGGGTATAAAAACTCATTTCAAGGTATCTATTGTATATATAAGTGAGTCTTGCATATTTAATAGTTTTCATTTTAATTCTTTATACATATTGAACTTTACTATTGTAACGCTTTGCCGGGGATCAAGGCAGAGGTTCGCGGGTAATTACTAAGTTCACAGAACAACAGGGTAAAAAGTTTAAGTACTTTATTGAGTACTGATCTACTTCATTACACACTAATATGGGCGCCAGGTGCACGCGTCACTTGGACCGTTAAACTTATTTGCCGGCTAACTTCAGCCAGGAGCATCTAATAACCCTATTCTAAGCTACAGCTACAGCACGAGCTGCAGCTGGCGCGAATTCGGAGTCTCTCGCGACTCCCGACGCGGACGCGCACACACACAACGCGAAGAACGCGGGGAGGGAATACTGGGACAGCAACCTCGGCCAGGTTCTGCTGCTGCAGGCTGCTCTCTCTCACTCTAGTTCGCCTGACAGACCACTACGTCGACCGTCGTGGCAGCTCTCTCTCTCGCTCGGCGACGACGACGCTGACCGGTGGCACACACACGCGAGGTTTCCGCAATGCTCAGCACGTTGGCGGCACGCGGCACGGCGGTAGGCGACAGAATGGAAAAATGCCGGCCGGTGCGCTCACGCTGCTCTGCTCCGCTGTGCCCTCGTTAGTCCATCGGCCGCCTTCTTCACTACGGCGCGCGCTAGCAGTCCGTATACTGCTGATGCTCGCACGCGCCGTCCGGCGGATGGCCGATACAGCGCTGAGCTACTGCGTCTCTCTCTCTCTCTCTCGGCTGTCGGCTGCTCCTGTCAGCGGCCTGGGAGAGCGACCTCGCTCATGCTCCAGCTATAGCTTGTTCGTGCTGAAGTTGCTGCTGGTGTCTTCGTCTCCTGGCCAGAGATGCACGTGAGGAGAGAAACGGGAAGGAGTTGCGCGCGGGGAAAGGGTAGCGATAGGGCGGGCGCGCACATGTGGGTGTGTGTACGACGTCGCGTGCCTGAACGTTGCTCGCCGCGACTACCGCGTACCTCCATGTCTGCACTTTTCTATGTGACGTGCAATTTGACACGTCACAACTCCCGCCTCCTAAACTCGAAGTAGTACGTAGACTACCTTCGCACATTGATTACTGCTCTAAACTATTCGATCTTATTACAGCTCATTCGCTCTAGCTAACTTACTTTGAGCTAATCGGTCTTAGCTACAGCGGTGTGAGTGTAACTGTTCGTGTCCCCTTAGCTTCTTCTGCAGCTAGGCTTACGTGTGAATCTGTGTGAGTTTAATCGGTAAGTGTGTGACCTAACTATAGCAACCTGGCGCCGGTAATTCGGAACATTCCACCGTTTACTCGAATACCGAACGACATCGCGACTTTCACACAGCACTCTAACATTTCCACTCACTCATGTCTTTAAACAATAATAAAAAAATGGAAAACTGCTGTAGCAGCATCTTACCTGGCCGATCCCTTTGACTACAGCTCGTTTGAGCGGCGTTCTGGCAACCTATCAAACATACTGATTCTCGCGAATAAAAAACACACCTTTAGCCAAACTATTCATTTAAAACTGTCCTTATTTATTGCGATTTTTTTCAGGTATTACGGAAGAGCGTGCTCGCTTTCGCTTGCAGGGAATCAAATGGAGGGGGAGAGGTAAGATAAATGAAACTAAAGGAGCCATGGCCGAGCTCAGCGAGGGTCAGAAACTCTGGCGCGTGCGTCAGAAAATCTCTACCGCGGCTACGCAGGAGGGGCCTTCCGTGGTCGTCCTCGACCTCGGCGCATGTCTGGAACGGAGTTGGCCCCGGTAGGAGCGGATCCCGCCCTGGCAGGAGCGGGAGCCTTGGCGGGCGGCCTCGCCTGGTCCTCGGCCGACCTGGCGCGGCATTTGGACTGGTTATCGCGCGGGCTGTGCGGCGCGGCCGATGGCCAGGAATGGCATCCGCTTTCGTCCGACGAGTCCATCATTTCCAACAACAGGGTTTTGGGCTGTAGCTTGAGCTTCCAGCTGTTCCGTACCTCTCGGCGGCGTATACTTTTTTAGATCGTTGACGAATACTTTCGTCCGCCGCTGCGAGTCAAGATCCTCCACCAAGTACACTACTGGAGAGTAGACTTCTATCACCTTAGCTGGTCCAACAAACCTAGGCGCTTGCTTAGCTGCAAATCGGTCCTCTGCGGACGATAGCACATGGTTTCGGCGCCTCACGAGGTCTCCAACTTGGTAGAGGACTTCTCGTCAATTTTTGTTGTAATTCCGCTCTTGCCTTGCTACAGCTTTATCCATTTGTCTGCGTACCAAATCATGCAAAGCAGGCAATCGGCTGACTCGAGTCTTCCATTTATCCACGTCAGGAGGGGAGGTAGGAAGAAGGTTTTCCAGGTGATTCCGGAGTAAGGAGGAAGGAACAGGATAACGCCCCAAATTAAGAAATACCGGAGAAACCTCTAACGACGAGTGCACAGCACTATTTAACGCGGAACACAATTCGTTTAAGTGCAAGTCCCAATCTCGGTGATTCTCGGCTAAAAAGCTGTTGATCATTGGTCGTAAATTACGGTTGACTCTTTCCACCGGGTTTGCTTGTGCATGGCAGGGCGGAATCGTGGATTGTAGAATTCCATACTCATCTAACCTCTCAGTAACCATTCGGTTAGAGCATTCTGTGCCATTGTCCATAAGCAAAACCCGAGGGCAACCCCAACGATTTACGATCAATTCCTCAAAGGCTTTTAGCACTGATTTAGGATCTGCTTTCCTCAACGCCTTCAGCTCAACGTATCTAGTAAACAGGTCTTCAAAGACAATTACATACCTGTTACCAGTACGCGATGGAGGTTTTGGGCCCATTATATCAGCTGCTACGACAACCCATGGACCGTCCAGGTTTCTCTCCGTCATCAGCCCAGCTAGAGCTTGCTGAGAGCTTTTGTGAGCTTGACATACTTGGCAGGCAGCTACGTACCAACACACGTCTCGATAATAGCCTGCCCAACATCTTCGGAGTATACTTCCGAGGAGCTTGGCGAATGGGTTCATTTCCTTGAATGTCAATGAAATGCGGGGCGACATTAGCTAACCCTAGCTTTTCCGGTGTAGGTGGAATCAATCTCTGTTTGCTTTCTTCAATAAGCAACTGCTGATCAGCTGTAGCACGACTCAGTCCTCCTATGCTGGCTAGAGCTGGAAAACAGGTTGTATCTTGGCCGTAACGGTAAAACTGATGCACTACTCCCTTCGGTGTCCACCATGTATCGTTCTCGT
This sequence comes from Torymus aiolomorphi, assembly GCA_036365515.1. NCBI lineage: Eukaryota > Metazoa > Arthropoda > Insecta > Hymenoptera > Torymidae > Torymus > Torymus aiolomorphi. The sequence continues at coordinate 171,683,703 of CM070875.1, forward strand.
AGTCGATCTTCATCTTAAACAACCGTTTGAAGTCGATTCCGAGAATGCAGTCGTACTGAAGCTCATCTGCTACACGGAAAAGCATAGATAATTTTGTATTATCGATGCTCACCGTCATATTCAGTACTCCTTGTAGCTTCACTGCACCTCCATCAGCTACGCGTACTGAAGCGGCTTCCTGTTCCAATTTCTCAGCAAATTCCTTGCTGACGCCTTTGCCGAGATACGAGTGAACGGAGCCATCGTCGAGCATGCCTAAGAGTTTTCTTCCATTCAATTCTATGTTGAAGAATAACCTTGGCTCGACGTTGCTGATAGCGCTTCTCATTATCAGTGATTCGGGAGCTAGAACTTGAGGGTTGTCTCCCTCGCTCATAGCTGCAGCCGAACTGTTTTCTGGAGTAATAGCGATCGAATTAGAAGTGGGAGGAGTCGAGTCTGAAGTAGGAGGGGGTGAGTTGACTCCGTTAACTTCCCCTCTTACTCGTTTCCCGCCGCCGTAGTCGAATTGCACTTGGTGCATCGACACGCCGTGGTATTAGGCTGTCCGCACATTAGGCAGACTGCAGCGTTCATACACTCACGTCTCCAATGTCCGGCTTGGCCGCAGAGGAAACATGGCTCTCTCAGTTTCCTTCGCTGCATGTCCTCAAATTTCCCTTTAGGAGGAACAACTTTAATCTTTGGTTGTTCCTGCGTAGACTCCTGCTCCGTTGACTTAGCTTGAGCATTTCCTCTCTTGTCGCTGCGGCGACCCTTACTCTTGCTGCGCGGGTCGGGCCTCCGACCTGTCTTCTCCCCTTGCTGTCCCTCCGTCGATTTGGATTTCTGTTCCCTCGATGATCGCTGCTTCTCTCCTCCTTCCGTCTGTGTGGCTGCTACAGGAGCTAGATTGCTTGAGCTGGACAGCTTCAGCTCGTTTTCTTCCGGTGTGCTCGGAACCACTGAGGCTAGTTTCACCTGCCGCTGCTGCTTCGGAGGAGTGTACGCTGAAGCAGGGAAAGCTGAATTCGCAATTGGAGGTGGCGGCTTGAACGCCTTCTCCTGAGCTCTCCGCAGCTCCTCTCGCTTGCCTAGCTTCTGCAACTCTGGAAAATTTTTGAAATCTTTCCTCTCAATGCGCAGCCGATACGAAGGATGAAGCTTCTGGTACACTCGATCTAGCTGCTCTCCTAATGTAAGCGGCGGCTCTAGCTGATCCAGTAGGTCAGGCACCTTCAGTAAAGATGGAGATCTCCTCGCTTGGTCCTTGCGTGCGTACCTCCAGCTCCTTTCGTAGTCTCTCCTGCACATCTTCGAAGCTGTACTGCAGGCGAAACGCGTCCACAAATTCTTCGAACGTCCTCCAGAACTGATACTCTCGGCGAAACCATTGCCATGACTCATCATCGAGAGCTGCGGGCAAGGCTTTCACTATTTCCTCGAGTCAGTTTGTAAGTTTCTTTGCATTTTGTTAAGTCTGCAATGAAACTTTCGGGGTCTCTTTTCCTATCCCCTTTAAACGTAATGTGCCACTTAGAGAGTAGCTCCGTCGTGCGTTTCTCTTTATAAAGCGATGAACGCTCAAAAAACGGCGCATCTTGACTCATCCCAGGAGCCGAGACATCGAATCTCCCCGGGTGAGATTGGAACCTTGCATCCGTATGCATTCGAGCTGAAGAAAATCCGGTGGCAGCTTGCGGTGGGACTGCAGGCGGAAAATACAACCCAGAATGCGGAATGTTACCATTATATCATGGATACCCTGGAGCATTGGACATCATCGGCTGCAAGGACACAAAAGGTTGCGGAAAATACCCAGGCGGATACTGAAACGACGGTGGCGGCGCTGGCTGATTGTAATACGAGCGTATCGGATCGACTCGTGCCCCAAATCCGCTCGCTTGTGAAGCTCCAGCTGAAACAAAATTTTGAGCGAGCGACGCTGAGGACATGAGAGGCGGCTCATGATAACCTGGTGTTACTCGCGGCACTGGACATTGTGAGTAGACAGCAGGCCCTGCTACGCCGTCGAAATTTCCTAGCGCAACATTAGCTGAAAGCTGAGGAATACTCGCCGAAGGTAGCGAACCAACTCCGGAAACACCGCTGCTGAACTCTCTTTCCGGATACCTCGTGGACGGAGCAGCCGGGTATCTCATCTGCTACGACGGCAACGCTGGAAGCGGCAAAGACGACGTACCATCGAACAATCCGTTCGGCTGCCTCACCGCCCCTCCTTCACTCGCAGATAATGGAATCTCGTTCCGCGCACTCGCCATACTCGTTAAATCCATACTATTTTTCATGAACGTGCTATGCTCGTGAGCACGAAGTGGACCAAGTGGACCGAGAGGATAACGTGTGAATTCTGTACGCGGATTAGGAGCTGACTCCCTCGTGTCATGAAACACTTCCGGCGCGGCGATGCTAACGCGCCTCTGCGCGTCCGTACTCTGTATCGCTGGAGCAACATGGCTGCCAGCTGTAGGCTGCTCGGCCGCACGCCGCGGCTCACTCACTTCGATGTGCAGCCTCGACGTAAAAGTCTGCGACGGCTCCTTGATCGAAATTGGATCGCGAAATCTACCTATCGATTGGCCTGTGTAGAGCGGCTCTGCTTCTGAATACTCTGGAGCTACTGCCGGCTGCACAGGAATCCTAGATGGCGAAAAACGTGCAACAGAATGCCTACTCGACGACGAAGGACTATGCGCAGAAGTGGACTTGTCCGCCGGCTCGTCTCTGGCCGGATCTCATGGCGCGGCGTCTGTCCCAAAATGGCGTCGCATCTCGTGCCTCTCCAACCTATTACGCAAAATGATCGCGTCCCAGCGAATATTCAGCCCGAACCGCTGAGCAGTCATCGCGACTTCCCCGTCGGTTAACTTATTAATCGATCGCTTCAGCGCTTCAGCTGCAGCTATCGGGTCGACGCACATTAGACCATTCTCGTCGACATCGAGCGAAGCCCAACTCCAGTCAGGATTCTCCATCTGCATTACCTTCTCAGTTAGCCTCGGTCGAACAGCTCCGCTGATTTTCCTTCGCAATCTAATTTTACTCACGATTTTCTTTACTTTACTATTACAAATACTAACTTTAACAGAACCAAAGAGACTAAATCTAAACAGCAAGCACAGTAAAGCAAAAAAAAAACAAACGAAAGAAAATCAAGCCAATCAACCGAGTTGAAGTGAGAAGGTGAAGTGCGACTCTTATGCACTTGCTCCTTGCAACGCGAACTGAATTCCCTCAAAAAAGTTCCCCTCCCGTTTCTATTAAAAATCTTATAATGGAGACGTGGGAAAGTTTATGGAAAGTTATGCGGAAAGGAGCGTAAGCGAGCAATCTCTCCAGGGGGGGGGGGGAGAAATTAAAGTAAAAATAAAAATAAGCACCGAAATGGAAAAAGAAAAATGTCAAGACCAAAAGAACGTAAAACTAGGAAATGATTCTGTCGTGCACGCGTGTTCAGGAAGTTACTCTTAATATTCACACTCCCTGAGTACGTTGCAACAATTCTCTGGGCCGCGTGGCTAAAGCTGTAGCAAGATGTGATTTTGCGAGTATCTCATTAACTCTTAATCGAAAAATCACGCACAAATCGCAATAAAATTTCTCAAGTAATTAAATGATTATTTGAAACAATATTATTCCAACAACTTAATCTGAAGCGTCTGGCCAAATTCAATTTGCTCACGGCGTCTATTAACACCTGCACGCGGTAGATACTTTGAGCGCAAAATGGCTGCCAGAAAGCTTCTCCCGTGCGGTTTCCCGTTGTGTGTGCGCTCGGCGATGGCGAAATCACGACGCAGATCCCTTAACTTTGCCACGGCCATTACCGTGGCCCCACGTTGGCTGCGCCACTTGTAACGCTCTGCCGGGGATCAAGGCATAGGTTCGCGGGTAATTACTAAGTTCACAGAACAACAGGGTAAAAAGTCTAAGTACTTTATTGAGTACTGATCTACTTCATTACACACTAATATGGGCGCCAGGTGCACGCGTCACTTGCACCGTTAAACTTATTCGCCGGCTAGCTTCAGCCAGGAGCATATAATAACCCTATTCTAAGCTACAGCTACAGCACAAGCTGCAGCTGGCGCGAATTCGGAGTCTCTCACGACTCCCGGCGCGGACGCGCACACACACAACGCGAGAAATGCGGGGAGGGAATACTGGGACACCAACCTCGGCCTGGTTCTGCTGCTGCAGGCTGCTCTCTCTCACTCTCGTTCGCCTGGCAGACCCACTACGTCGACCGTCGTAGCAGCTCTTTCTCTCGCTCGGCGACGACGACGCTGACCGGTGGCACACACACGCGAGGTTTCCGTAATGCTCAGCACGTTGGCGGCACGCGGCACGGCAGTAGGCGACAGAATGGAAAAAATGCCGGCCGGTGCGCTCACGCTGCTCTGCTCCGCTGTGCCCTCGTTCGTCCATCGGCCGCCTTCTTCACTGCGGCGCGCGCGAGCAGTCCGTATTCTGCCGATGCTCGCACGCGCCGTCCGGCGGATGGCCGATACAGCGCTGAGCTACTGCGTCTCTCTCTCTCGGCCGTCGGCTGCTCCTGTCAGCGGCCTGGGAGAGCGACCTCGCTCATGCTCCAGCTATAGCTTGTTCGTGCTGAAGTTGCTGCTGGTGTCTTCGTCTTCTAGCCAGAGATGCACGTGAGAAGAGAAACGGGAAGGAGTTGCGCGCGGGGAAAGGGTAGCGGTAGGGCGGGCGCGCACATGTGGGTGTGTGTACGACGTCGCGTGCCTGAACGTTGCTCGCCGCGACTGCCGCGTACCTCCATGTCTGCACTTTTCTATGTGATGTGCAATTTGCCACGTCACACTATACTACAAAATCTATAATACATACATTACGCTTTTGTGTAATATGATATTACTTTAACATATACTTTTATAATATTAAACAATTTTGTTGCTCTTAGTTCAATCGCTTAGATTCTGTGAACATAATTAACAGGTTAAGCTGTGTAATTTTATATGAAATTTCTATTTGTTATCAAAACAGAAAGATAACATAATTATAGATTTTTAACAACGCAATTTTTAAGCATTTTTCTAATTTTGATTTTACTATATACTAAGTTCTCTAGATCATGACAAGAAATTGTAAGATTTTGTTAGTTATTGTTTTAGTTTTTTTATTGGTATTTAAACGATATCCTTTGTATTTAAGAGTTCTATTGGAAATCAATTCTTTGTACGATAAGCAAAAATTGTCTATTTTATGTATATTTTGGCGTTTAAAATCGTTTCTATAGATTTAACTCGTCAGGTATTTATTTTAGATGAAAATCTTAAATGGAAAAAAGTTTTGTTTAACTATTACCTATAACTTATGTATTGAATATTTTTGTGTAAAATTAAATACTGTCAAGTTACAGTCAAAAATCGTCCATTTTACATGTATTTTTTGGCGTTTAAAATAGTTTTTATAAGATTAACTCGTCAGGAGTTGATTTTACAAAAAAATTTTAAGTAGGAAAAAGTTTTGTTTCAATATTATCTACAACTTTTCTATTTAATATTTTTGTGAAAAATCAAATCCTGACAAGTTATAGCCGAAAATCGTCCATTTTATGTGTATTTTGGCGTTTAAAATTATTTTTATAAGTGTAACTCATCGGGAGTTGATTTTATATGAAAATGTTAAATGGAAAAAAGTTTTGTTTCGTTATAATCTACAACTTTTGTATTTAACATTTTTATGTAAAATCAAATCCTTTCAAGTTATAGTCAAAAATCGTACATTTTATGTATATTTATGCGTTTAAAATCGTTTTTATAAGTGTAACTCATCAGGAGTTGATTTTATATGAAAATGGTAAATGGGAAAAAGTTTTGTATTATTATAATCTACAAATTTGTATTTCCGTGTAAAATCAAATCCTGTCAAGTTATAGTAAAAAATCGTCCATTTTATGTATATTTATGCGTTTAAAATCATTTTTATAAGTGTAACTCATCAGGAGTTGATTTTATATGAAAATGTTAAACGGAAAAAAGTTTTGTATTATTATAATCTACAACTTTTGTATTTAACATTTTCGTGTAAAATCAAATTCTGTCAAGTTATAGACAAAAATCTTCCATTTTTGACCTTTTTTGCCGTTTTTCGCAGTTATCTTGGTAAATATTGCTCTTAGAGAAAAGTCTTCAACAGAAAAAACGTGTATTTAAATTAGTTTTAGCAGATAGACCTGTAGATATTAGCTTAAAATTAATTTTTCTAGACATTAGTGTAAGAAATAGCTTTGTCGATGGTCAGAAACGACGGTGCTGCGAGCGAGCGACTATTCCCCCTCTCCGACAAAGTCCTGAGCTGCGCTCAGTCTGTCTGCGACAGTAGGCGCGAACGGATCGCTTTCCGAGTGTATACGTATATTAAGTCTTCAGAGTGTAGATGTTCTAATAAAGAAGTTCAGAGTGTTTGAATATAATCGTGTGTCTGAGTATAATTTATTGAACCACCTGTATCCCCTATAGACATAAACCTCTGAATAGTATTCTAATAGGAGGATGCTCTCTGGAAGAAGCATCACTCCTACATGGTAGCTGAGACCTGTGGTTTCGTCTACGGAAAAGAGACAGGTGGCTTAGCTTGATTAAGAAGTGAAAAGGCTGTGAGAAGTTCGGAGGTTGGCGGTTTCAGGCAACGCCAGTATAAAACAGCGAGTGGCGAGCGGAGACAGGGAGCAACAGGTTTGAACCTGCAGAGCGGTGTGTGGACGACAGGCCGGAGCGGTGTGCTTCGCTTCCACATTTCAGAGCGCCCGGCAAATAGTTCTTCAGAGGTTTGCAATGTAAGTTGATGAATTTTTGTGTAAAGAGTGATTTATATTCGGCGATATAAAATTCAGAGGGCACGGGAAAACGAATGCGAATAAAAAAAAATCTATGAGAACTCGTATATTTCGAAAGTAGAGTCAAAACGAAAAGGTTTATAATCTAACGTAATAATTCGAAATAAAGTAAAATACCGCCCAAAAAATTAGTGTGAAGTGAAAACAAAAATCATAAAAATTCATATCAACACCGATACGAGATCGGGCAAAAGAAAAACGCGTATGTTGTCGTGAACCGGGCGAAACGGGAGTTCCGAGAATCAGGCAGCGATCGTGTGCGGAGAGGTGCCGAAGAGGGCCTGCCGGCGCATGCGCGGCGCGCGAGTCTGGGATCGGGCTGGCAGCCGGGCTTTTCTTTGTTCGACAGACTCGGTACATCGTTGCATGCAGTTCGGGTAGTAAAGCGTTTTTTATTTCGCGAAACGCGGATTGGAGCGTACTCGAGGGTGAAAATCCTTAAAGTCGGGACTCGGTATGTGTGATGCTGCATTGCTCTATCTCTTTCTCGCGGGTGTCTGTGTGTGTGCGGTACGGGGGCTTCTTGATGAGCTCTTGCGTCTTGCGTTCGGGTAAGTCGCGGCATCTCTCGCGCGCGCAGTGACTCCTTGAGTTGACGCGCAGCGCGGCACTCGACGATCGCCGTTCTGCGAATAAGCGGATTGTTTTGCGCTCGCACAAAACGGAGGGAGTTTTGACGAATTCTCTAAATACTTCCCGGGCCGGTATGTACTTTGTGGAACGCCCTTTGTTCCTTACAAGCTATGTTTACCTCTCGCGTAGATGTAAAAAGAGGTTCACATTTGCTATCGTGCTGGAAAGTTTAATTCATATTCAGAGTAAAGAGTTAAGAGTGAGTCAATGTGTGGTTGATAAAACTTTCTCATTTCGTGGCGATTAAATTTAAGAGCTTATGTATCTGAGTATATGCAGAAAATACCAATTTTTCAGATTTGAGAATCGTGAAGTTTTCAAAGTAATATCTTTAATAAAAAAAAAAGGTGATAAAGAGTGAATTAAAATTCAGAGACGATGAAATGAGAGAGGAACTCAGTCAAAGTTGAATATGAATAAATGCTCTTAGTGAATTGAGTTTTATATCTACTGCTATAAGTGTATTGGAAATTTTTCTCATAGTTTGGTGTCCCTCTCTAACTTGCCTTGCGGTTGGACTCGGAGTACTGGCTTTTGGGGGAGTTTTTGTTTACTGCAGAGATTATATTTGAGGAAATTTTTTTCTTCGAGCATATTCATAAAGTTCTGGGGTCAATGTTCAGATGAAAATTTTTGTCCGATAAGTAGTCTGTTCATTGACTAGGGAGATTGGCAGTATCGAAGCCGTGACCCATACATTGCCTGCGCAACCCAAAACCGACTGACTTCCGTGGTAACACTCGGGGTTAAACCTCGGCGAGTGGTGTGTATGGTTAGAGAACCTAATTTCTCGTTTCGGATTAATGTGGTTGCAGTGCAGCTGCTTTAGTTCTGAAGCACGAAACATTATTCATTTAGTAAAATTAAGAAATACCTGGTACTAACTTAAGAGGAACTTAAGTGTTAATAAGAGAAAGAGAGAGGAAGAACATTCAGAGTAAAATATAAATATCTTCAATTAAATAGAAATCATACTAATTGAGAATGTTTCACAATCCTGAAACAGATGACTGACAGTGCTGAGGATTTGAGATCGAGTCAAGAGAATGACAATCTGAGTCAAGATTATGCAGAGTATATGAGGCGAAGGACTGAATTTGAAGAGATTTATTCTGGTCAGAACAACAAACGTAAGCATAAATATATATTCTTTTTATAGCATGTTAGTCGTCTATGTTTGACTGAGAATTCAGAGTACTGTGATAAATGTGAGGTTCTTAAGTTTGAACTCTGTTCAAATTTGAGAGACAATTTTAATACTTAAGAGTGAGTGGTCAGATCTGACAACCTTAAACTTAAATCCAGGTAATAACTGAGTATTTTATTTCACAGCAACAACCACAATACAAAAAGCTTCAGAGCATACAACTGGGACAACAGAGAAACATTCAGAGATGAATTCAGAAGTTAACGGAGCACAAAATAATTCCTCCCCCTCCAGCCCAAGCTCACATAATGACATTCAGAAAATCTTAAGTAACTTATCTAAAAATGCTTCTGAGTCTGAAAAGGATGCTGAAGGACTGCAGATTTTAATGTCACGGGCTCAAGAATTAGCTAAAAGTTTGGCATCAAATGTGTCAGTTGAGCAAGCTACTCGAGGTTTAGTGAAAGAAGCAGTAGACAAACTAGCACTGGCACATAACAAAGTGCTTGAATCTGAAAAGTCTAAATTGAGGTCTAGACAATCTTCAGAGCATAAAACATATAACAACCAGGAAGTGTACGGAGAGTCGAGTACAAGTAACATAAAAATGATACCAAAAATTCAGAGAAATTATAAACTAACCTCAAAAGCGAGTTTTGAAGTTTGGTTGGACTGTTTAAAAACAGAGTTGACTAGCTGGATGTTACTCTATATGATTGATCCGAAAATACCGGAACCGACTGGACTTTCAGAGATTGAGGTTACTCTGAGGAAAAATTCTGTCAAAGATATAATCATTAGCCATATAGATGAGGGTTATCATAAGAAGATCTTGGGTCTGACAGAGCCCATGGAAATTCTCCAGAAATTGAGAAATAGTAGAAAAGGTGAAGTTAGCTCTATGCCAATTTCTATAAGAACAAAACTATATAACCTAAGGATAAACAAAGGAGAAAGAGTTCACGACTTCTGTGAGAGATTTGATCAAATCATAAGGGAGCATGAGCTGAGCGATGATCCTCAGAAGCTAACCGAGCAAGAGAAGCGTTCTACTTTCTATCAAGCGATCATTGCAGTTATGCCCGAAATACGACGTACAGATTCTGCTGTTATTACAACTACCGGCAAAGAAATGAATATGGATGCTCTGAGAAAAGCCATGACTCGCATACAAGAAGATGACGATGCTAATTCAAAAACCTCCGAGTCCAGAGAACCAAAAGTATCCAGAGCGAGCACACAAAAATTCAGAAGCAATAAAAGCAAGTGCTTCAGATGTAACAGAGTTGGACATTAGCAACGAGAGTGTCCACTAATAAGCTCAAATCGCTGGTTCTGTTACATATGTAATCGTGAAACTGAACATAAAGGAGAAGATTGTCCGAACAAGTTCAATCATTCAACTCAAGGACAAAATAAGAAACCAGCTGACAGAGATGGTGAAGTGTACGGACCTCCTGCCAAAATTAACAAACCTAAGAATCAAGAGACTAATGGCAGAGGTAGGGCCAACTTCAGAGGAATCCGAGGTCAAGGCAGAGGCCATCCCAGAGGCAGAAGCAATTATCGAGGGTCCAGAGGCGGCCCAACTGCCAGACGATCTGAATATGATGACGATAGGGGCGGATATGGAAATGATGAGTACGAGCAGCAAGAAGGTAAGATTGAATATATTAATAATAATCTCAATAATAATGAAAGGCACATAGAGTTTATAGCAGATTCGGGAGCAACCGAACACATCGTTAATAAAAGTTTCATTCTGAGTGATTTTAAAATATCTGAAAAGGGAGTTATTAAGAGTGCTAATAAAAATGATTTTGCCGATATTGTAATTGATTGTAGAGGAAATCTTTTGCTTAAAAACAATACTTTTAATGAAAATTCTATCAAATTAACAAACGTAATTGCAGCAAAAGATATTTCAGAGAATTTATTATCATTGCAAAAACTAGTAGATGCAGGGTTTAGTATAAATTTAGATGATAGAATATTCCGAGTATACAACAAAGAAAATGATAAAACTATATTTGAAGGTACATACGAAAAGCCTAATTGGGTAGTTAGGTTTGAAGTTAAAAAAGTAATGAATAAAAATGACACTATTGGAAATGAGTATGATAATTATAGTTGCGTAGCGTGTTTTGCGACAAACAATGAGTTTTCAAAACAATCACAGACAAATTCTACGGATAAATGACCGTCAGATTCGGAGGGAGAGAATTCAGAGTATAATACAGAGTTATCAAAAGATATAGAATCTGTGATTAAGAGGGAGAATTCGGAAGAACTCATTGAATCGAATGCTCAAACTGTAAATTCAGAGGAAACAACCGCAGACTACGACGCTAGTCTGACATCATATAAAACAATCAAAGTAGATGACTTAAATAATATCGAGAATTTGCAAGAGATACTTATTGAAAATCCACCCAATGTATCAAATTCAGAAGTAAAACAAAGTGAAGCAATGTTATGGCACGTCAGATTAGGTCATGCATCTTTGAACTATTTGAAAAAATTACAAGAGAAAGAAAAGAGTTTGCAGCATGTAAAATTTGAAGAGTCGATAAGAGATTGTGAAGTATGTATACTATCAAAAATGGAAAAACTTCCGTTCAAACAACACAGAAGTAGAGCAGAAAGGCCATTACAGATAATACATTCAGATTTAATGGATCCAATTAAACCCACTTCATGGCCGGGGCAAAAGAAGTACATTATGACATTTGTAGACGACTACTCTCGATACGCAAAAATATATTGTTTAAAATCGAAAGATGAAGCAGGCCAAGCATTTGAAAGTTATCTTGTCTCTGTTAGAAATCGATTAGGTACAGATGCAAAAGTTTGCTATGTTAGGTCAGATAGAGGTACTGAATACACTGGGGGAAAATTTGCTGAGGTTATGAGAAAAGAAAAGATCGAACCAGATAGAGGTCCACCGTATACTCCAGAACTTAATGGAGTAGCGGAAAGATTCAATAAGACGATTCAGAGAACGATCAGAGCAAATATGTGCGATTCAGGTCCACCAGAAAGTATGTGGGAACTGGCAGCGGAAACGGCCGTCCATACTTACAATATTACTCCCCATAAATCAATTAATTATGAAGTTCCATTATTGAAATTCTCACCAAAAGCCAAATGCCATTTACAACAGATCAGGAGATTTGGTTGCATTGCTTATATCAAGCTACCTACAATTAAATCTAAATTTAGCAAGGTAGCCATAAAAGCAGTCTTGATTGGGCATACACCTACAGGATACCTTTTATGGCATCCAGGCTCAAGAAAGTTCTTGGAGTCAAGACATGTGAGATTTCTTGAGAAAGTAGTGTATAAAGATGTGTATAAAAAAGGAATAACTGAAAATAAAGAGAGAATAAAACAAAATGATAAAAATACATCTGATATGCTGATTGAATTTTCAGGAAATGAACTAACAAACGAACTACACAGTTCGTCTGAAATCAATCAAGAACTTCACTCAGAGAATTCAGAGTTAAATAAAACTAAACAAGGAAAAAAGGGTAGACCAAAGAAAACCAGTTCGAAAAAGGGCGAACAAAATTCCGAGATAAATAAAATGAGGTTGATTGATCAAATCAATCAAAATACTGGTCCTGTTACAAGAAGTAAAGCTAAGAAAATAAATGATATCAGTTTTGCTCGCTATACAAAAGTTTCAGAGGTTGAAGAAATAAATGAAGATGAGCTAGGTAGGCCAGGTCTTTTTTTTGCCTGTTTTGAAACCTAATTGTAAGCCGACCTTATCAAGCGGGTTATGATTGGGAAGGTCATCAGGAACAATAACCCGGTGAATGAGAATAAAAATTTACATGGGAAATGCTTTTAATTAACAATTGAATGCTCGGAAAAACAGTTTTTCGACTGCTACAAAAAAACTACTGACTTTACAGAAAAAAGTTCAAAGTAAACTTTGTAGATAGTAAAAAGATCTATCAAACGCAATTTACAGATTTAAATTTAGTTAATTTGTTTATCTGCAAATCGCAAAAACCCGCTTAAAAAGGCCATTTTTACGATTGTTTATTACTCTGTTAAAAATGTCGCTAGGTGCTTGATAACTCGTTTAAGTATAGCTCTTATAGCACTTAATAAGCAGTTAAAATTTTAGCTAAAAATATTTAATAGTTTTTGCATAATTCCATTTATTTATTAGATTTTGGTCATTTTTGCGTGATTTTTCCCAAGCCGTGGGACGTCGTACGAGGATGCAGTAAACGGATTTTGAAAGTTTAACATCTCTACTTTCACGAACAATGAATAGCTAAGCGAATTTTTCAAATTTAATTGTTTAAAATCGCAAAATAAAAAGAAGTCATTTTTTTTATTATAAATAAAAGCAATTGCGGCTCGACTATTGGTCGTAGATAATCGACAGTAGGTTCGTTGGAAAGCTGGCATTTTTTCACAAATTTTAAGGGGTCTACAAACTCTCTAAGTGCTCTGGGAGCCGAGATAATTTTATTTTTTTTTAAATCGCTGTGTCTTCAATTATTAATATTAAGAAACGAGACAGGGACGAAAAATCGAATTAATAGTTGTACTAACAGAAAAAAAATATTTCGTCATATTTATTGCAAAATTACATTGTTATAAATAATCACGAAGGCGCGGGTCTAAATTGGAGAAGGCTACAAGTGTCACGCGCAAAAACTGAGCGTAGGAACTTCAAATCCGACGCAATCGAAATTTTTTTCATATATCGGTATATAATTGACGTAAACCCTTCATTTTTTTTTTTAATTTGGGGTAGCTCGCCAAAATATTAACATATAACATACTCATTTCCCCGAAAAGTTTATTTAACAATACTTAATTAACAACAATTATTTTTATTAACTTTTCTGTTTTTTTCATAAATAAAGATGAATTAGTTATGGATAAATGCTGGGGTGTCTACTACTAGTTAATGAAATAATAAAAAATAATGTATTTGTTTTGAAAAAATCATTTATTACAGATTTAACACTTAAATGGTTATTTTACGTTTTTTTGCCTTTGTTGGGCGTGATACTGACTCATTCAGTTCTTGATTATGTTCTTCTATTTCTTCTTCTTCATCTTCATCTTCTTCTTCTTCTTCTTCATCTTCTTGATCTTATTCATCATTTGTTTCTTGTGTACTTGGCGGGACTTCGCATTCGGTTTCAAATTGCTCATCATATTCTGCATCATCATGCATGATATCTGCCATATCAATAACCATTTCTTCCACATTTGTGCAGGTTTCACCATGGCATGATGAGCATATATTTGAGCATCGCAAGCCATGCTTTCGGCAGCTGCATGTCTTTTTCTTGCACCCCGTTTCACATCTACAGCTAATTTTCCGCAGTACTTCGTCTGGGAAGAGCGGCTCTAGTTTGGGAACGGGGTGTAAAACATCAAGTCGCTCTTTCCAACCCCAATCCGTCGGATTTTTTGTGAAAACTTCCCACTGCTGCACTTGAAGATATGTGCGAAATGCATGCTGCATTGTGGCACCTTCAGTAGGCGGCAAATTTTCAAGTTTTGCAGAACCTTTTAACGCAGACTTTTGGAAGTTTAGATATCGCTGCTCATGTAAACTTTTTTTATCTTTTTTGGTTCCATATAATCGGCTAAAAATTTCATATGCACTCGCAGCTAAAGCTTTAGGCGTCGCATTGGGTTCATAAAAGCGTTGAGCCTGTTGTTGGAGAGCGTTGTCGTTTAATAAAATATTGATAATTTTATTTTTGCCTTGCTTAAAAAAGCAAGACGTAGTATCACATCCTGTGAACGCGTGAAGGAACGTGAGCAAATACTGTAATTTTTCATGTTTAAAACTATTGCTGTCGTAAATACTGTCCTGTATATTTCCTTTGCCGGGTTTTAAAAAGTAGATGGTGTTATACGGTTTGTGTTTGCTTAATATTACCAGTAAATCTATGTCTTCTCCAACGATCCACGTTCTCCACGTAAGGCTGCATTTTTCCGCCGTGATGACTATAAGAAAATCTGCATCCTCCTCGGCGACTAAAGTGGTGCAATTTTCTTTTTTGAACTGTTCGCACAATAATGTTATTAAATTTTTTTTATTTTTGTTTTGACTTAAAAATTTGTCCTGTGAAATTGAAATAACAGTTTGTCTATTAAATTCAATTTCACGGCCCAAATTTTTATTTTCTCTCCGTGACCTCTCAGCGGCCTTTGTACTTTTTGTGCTAAGTCCGTCGGGATAACCATCGAAAACTATAGTGCAGTTTCTACTATAATTATTGATAGCGTAATTAACGTAGTGCTGTACTATAAATTCGATGGAATTATTCGTATCCCAACGAACTTTATGCAGAAGAAAGCCGCCATCGATTACATAGTAATCCTGCTCATTTCGTGGAAGCTCTGTTATTTTACTAAAATTGTCGTAGAAAGAAGACTTGCGTCCTTTCCGCATACTACCCTCGTCAAAAAGTGGGAGCGTATAAGGAGCAAGCTCATATTGTAAGAATTTTCGCATGTCTGATTTGCTTTCAATATTTAGCGATATTCTTTGAAATAACAATGTAGGATCGATCGCTACTACTTCATTGTCTATCTTTATCGATGAAGTAACTGTCTTCAAAGATAATACTTTGTCTTTTTTTTCAATTTGATCGATCCAAAGTTCCCGCCGACAATTTTCTTAATACATTCTAAACCTACCTCGTATGCTTTGTGGCAGTTTATTTTATCGCCACCTACTATTCCACTACTAATCGATATTATATTGTGCGTTACAGGAAATGGATTGTGGTTCTGAAAAAGTTCTGTTAACTTGTTAAAGTCTTTCAAATCTCTCTTAATACGAGAATTACTTGCGTCGACATGTTGATCAGACGTTGCGTAAGTAATATTACAGAATTTCTCCACAGTATCTGTAACTTGGATTAAAACGATCGTTGATAAAACCCACTTACATAATGTACTGTCAGTTATGCCGCGTCCATGTGTTAAGCCGCCACTCACTTTCATTGGCCGCATCAACATTTGTTCAATGATCATATCAGACCACGTTCCGGATCGATATTTGTCCACTCGCCTAATAGTAAAGTAGCCTAAACGACTGAATTTATCAAACTCTATTACGTCCATTATATTTTCAAGATTGTACATATCTTGTAAATATAAGTGGGCACTTTTGGCGTACAAATTATGACCGCTAGCGTGGAAATAAGGCAACATTTTCTGTACACACTCGAGGTGCATGTTCCAGTCACCACTTCTTTCTACTTGAATAAATTGTTTTGCAAAATCTATCATTTTAAAATACTGAATCCACAATTCGGCTGTTGGTCCGCTCTCTTTAATCAAATTTAATTTATCTACAAATTTTGTTCTTATTTCTTCAATATCATTTTGTTCAAGCAACGTGTGAAACTCCGATTTTCCTACATACTCGAGCAAATTCTTTAGAACAAATACTTCTGATTCCGATAGATTCATAGTAGAAAAAATGATATGTGATAAAGCATTTTGGATTAAAATGTGTCCTCTGATTGCTCTGGAATACGCGTGGCCACTTAATGCTTTTTCAGCTGAAACTTCAGCGTACAACTGGCAAAAAGCATCTTTTAATCCACTGCCGTCCATCACATATCCGACTGCGTCAAGATATGACATGAGCATATGAAATCCTCCAAACCTCACAACGATTTTATTAATTTTTATTTCATTTGGAGTTCCCTTACAGCATTCTACAATTTCACGAGCTTTTTGATAAAGCGATTGATCAAAGGTTACAAAAACATGTTTTTGATTTTGGGCTATACACTTTTCGTTAGCTTCGATTAAAACTGTAAAAATTGTGTCATAACTACTGGGCGGGGCGTTTACGAACGGGGCCGGAACTATTTTCGATATGATGAAAGGTTTTACCTGCGTACATTGCTCCATAAAACTGTTCCAACCGCTCAAGTTTTCTCGCCGTATGTAATTCCCATAAAACCATAATAAATCTGTCGGCTCTACATGATTTTGCGTTATTGGATTGTTTATAGTTACATCTTCAATCATAATATTTTTAAGCCCCGCGTGCACTCCTCTTTGAAAGTTTTGAAGAGGGACGAAACCAAAAGCGCCTACGTTATTAGCCGAAGGAATACGAGCTAAGCGTTCTATTTTAGTATTTGTTGATATTTCGGAGGCAGGAGTTGCACAGATAATACCACCCATCGCATGGAAAGTATTCCGACCATCTATTGTGCACGTGTTGTGGTCGGCATTATCATATACAAACTGAAAACAAGCGGCACCGGAGTCATAAGTTTCGGGCTGACAAACTATAGAAGATTCAAAAAGCTGCGTTTTATAATAGGAAGCACATAATCCAAGATAAGCCAATGAATCTATGAGATTTTTCGATGCATGCTTTTTATACATCATAGTTGACAAACCCAATAAAATCGGGGATAAAAATGACCGAGGTCTTACGGAGGATATAATAATATGACAAAGTATCATGACTCTTTTATCCCACATTTCATTTTTTCTTTTGTTACTTCTCATCAAAATATCGAAAAACGATTGTAACGTCGGTGGTATGTCATCTTTGATGTTATCAATATATTTGATAATTACAATATTAATCAGAATACTATATATATTCACTTACGAGGATTCAATAAATGTCACTTATAAACTATTTATTAAACTGTAATATACACTGTATGTTATACTAAAATTGTATTCGATACTGCTTATGCTTCTATACTCGGTGGCTGGCGTCACTGGCACAACGGTCAAAAGAGAAAGTATAGTAACGCTCCCCTTGGCGGAGACATGCGCACAAGTGTCGAAGCGTCTAACGAAAGGTTTCACCCCGATGCCTTTCGGAACATGCGTTTCCGAACACATGAAAGCGCGGAAAAATTCAAATCTACTCACACACACACATAAACTCACATACACAGAGTAATATAAAAGTATGTTTAATTAATTAATAATATGTACCATTGTATAAAATTATATGTATTTAATTATTTATTTATGAAAAAAACAGAAAAAGTTAATAAAAATAATTGTTGTTAATTAAGTATTGTTAAATAAACTTTTCGGGGAAATGAGTAGGTTATATGTTACTATTTTGGCGAGCTACCCCAAATTAAAAAAAAAATGAAGGGTTTACGTCAATTATATACTGATATATGAAAAAAATTTCGAGCGCGTCGGATTTGAAGTTCCTACGCTCAGTTTTTGCGCGTGACACTTGTAGCCTTCTCCAATTTAGACCCGCGCCTTCGTGATTATTTATAACAATGTAATTTTGCAATAAATGTGACGAAATATTTTTTTTCTGTTAGTACAACTATTAGTTCGATTTTTCGTCCCTGTCTCGTTTCTTAATATTAATAATTGAAGACACAGCGATTTTTACAAAAAAAAAAATTATCTCGGCTCCCAGAGCACTTAGAGAGTTCGTAGACCCCTTAAAATTTGTAAAAAAATGCCAGCTTTCCAATGAACCTACTGTCGATTATCTATGACCAATAGTCGAGCCGCAATTGCTTTTATTTATAACAAAAAAAAATGACTTCTTTTTATTTTGCGATTTTAAACAATTAAGTTTGAAAAAATCGCTTAGCTATTCATTGTTCGTGAAAGTAGAGATGTTAAACTTTCAAAATCCGTTTACTGCATCCTCGTACGACGTCCCACGGCTTGGGAAAAATCACGCAAAAATGACCAAAATCTAATAAATAAATGGAATTATGCAAAAACTATTAAATATTTTTAGCTAAAATTTTAACTGCTTATTAAGTGCTATAAGAGCTATACTTAAAAGAGTTATCAAGCACCTAGCGACATTTTTAACAGAGTAATAAACAATCGTAAAAATGGCCTTTTTAAGCGGTTTTTTGCGATTTGCAGATAAACAAATTAACTAAATTTAAATCTGTAAATTGCGTTTGATAGATCCTTTTTAATATCTACAAAGTTTACTTTGAACTTTTTTCTGTAAAGTCAGTAGTTTTTTTGTAGCAGTCGAAAAACTGTTTTTCCGAGCATTCAATTGTTAATTAAAAACATTTCCCATGTAAATTTTTATACTCATTCACCAGGTTATTGTTCCTGATGACCTCCCCAATCATAACCCGCTTGATAAGGTCGGCTTACAATTAGGTTTCATGAAAAGACTAATTTGCTGGCCTAAGGGCATATTCTCCTAGCATCAATTCAAAAACATCCCACTACATTTGAAGAGGCAATGAATTCAGAGGATAAAGATCTGTGGAAACAGGCTATAAAAGAAGAGTTAGACTCCATGAAAGAGAATGGAGTATGGGAAGTAGTTGACAGACCAAAGGAAAAATTAAATGGTAAAAGGCCCAACATAATTGACTCAAAGTGGGTATTTAAAAAGAAAGTCGAAAGTCATGGCACGATTAAATATAAAGCACGACTAGTAACGAGAGGTTTCAAAGACAAAAATGTATATGATTTGAAGGAAACATATGCACCGGTTTCAAGACTGTCACTTATAAGAGCAACCATCTCCATAGTTAATAAAGAGGACCTGGAGATGTGTCAGATGGATGTAAAGACAGCTTTCTTGAATGGAGAACTCGAGGATGAAGTATTCATGGAAATACCAGATGGAGTAAAGAATCCAGAGGACATCAGATTAACCAAAGTTTGTAAACTAAAGAAATCTTTATATGGTTTAAAAATAAGTCCAAAGAAATGGAATAAGAAATTTTCAGAGGAAGCACGGAAACTAGGTCTTGAGAATGATCTGCACGATCCATGTCTGTTCACTTGGAGACAGAAAGGAAAACTAGCAATGATCGTATTATATGTAGATGACATATTAATTGCTAGTAATGATAAAGAAAAGCTTAAACAAATTAAGTGTCATTTGAGTAGCGTCTTTCAAATGAAAGATCTAGGAGAACCAAGAAACTTTCTTGGAATGACAATTCAGAGGAATAGAAAAGAAAGAAAAATTGTAATTCATCAGGCTGCTTACACAGAGAAAATCTTAGAAAAATTTAACATGAAAGAGTGCAAGCCTCAGAGCACACCTATGGTTACTCGACAAGTGAAAAACAGAAATAATAAGGTCAAACTACATACAGAAGATCCAGAGTCAATTAATGAAATCAAAAAGGTACCTTATAGAGAAGCCATTGGAAGCTTGATGTATCTAGCAAATGCTACACGACCAGATATAGCCATTGCAGTAAATTATCTAGCAAGAAAACAATTAGAACCTACTGAGGACGACTGGAATGATGTGAAAAGAGTATTCAGATATTTAAGAGGAATAACTGATCTAGGTATAATATTTACTTCTACTTCTAAGCATCTAGAAGCATTGACTGACTCGAGTTTCAGAGATTGTGAAAACTCAACATCTACTGGTGGATACATCATAAAACTGTTTGGTGTTGTCATTGCCTGGAGAAGTCATAAGCAATCATGTACAACACTGTCCACTTGCCAGACAGAATATTTGGCTATGAGCGATGCATATCAAGAGCTGATATCGCTGGACAAATCAGTCAGGTATATAATTGGTCAAACTCTGTTCCCTGTAAACGTATGGTGCGACAACAGGTCTGCGAGAGACTGCACCGAAATGAACGGGAGCCATAAACTTAAAACATTTGACCAGAGCTTGGAAAATATTCAGAGAGATCTAAAATTCAGAGAAGAAACGAAAACTAGAAAACCCATGGCGGAATCTCATGGTGATTTTATAAAACAATGTGTCGATGAGAAAAAGGTCAAAGTCCTGTGGATAGCTACTAAAGAGAATCTAGCTGATATTATGACGAAGCCTTTGGCTGAAAAAGAGTTTACTTATCTAAGAGATCAAATCACTAATATGAGTTTGAATGTCATGAGTTGAAATCATTCAGAGTTTAATTTATAATTTGTACATGAGATTAATTGTTTTTATGATTTTATGTTTACAGACAACCGATGAAAAGACTTTATGCAAGGAGAAGGAAATCAACGCAATCAAGTCAAGAACCATTAACAGATTTCTCATTTACCTAAATTCTAGATTAACTTTTGTACTTAGTATTTAAACGCTTCTCTTTGCTAATATAATTCAGTTCTATTTAAAATTATTCTCTTTAAAATTATTAAATTATAATATCCAGAAGATATGGCAGAATAGTCAAAATCGACAAAGGGAGGGAGTGTAACAAATAGCTTTGTCGATGGTCGGAAACGACGGCGCTGCGAGCGAGCGACTATTCCCCCTCTCCGACAAAGTCCTGAGCTGCGCTCAGTCTGTCTGCGACAGTAGGCGCAAACGGATCGCTTTCCGAGTGTATACGTATATTAAGTCTTCAGAGTGTAGATGTTCTAATAAAGAAGTTCAGAGTGTTTGAATATAATCGTGTGTCTGAGTATAATTTATTGAACCACCTGTATCCCGTATAGACATAAACCTCTGAATAGTATTCTAATAGGAGGATGCTCTCTGGAAGAAGCATCACTCCTACAATTAGGCTTAAAAATCGATTTTTTGAGATATTTCTTTGTGCTCGCATTTGAACAATTTTTCATCGATCTTTCTGGTTAAGGGACCAGCACTTAGGTATAATTAGAGGAGTATTTTCCCGCAATCCTGATGAAATCCACCGAAAATTCGCTGAGATAATCCATAAACTTGATTACATACGAACGTACATACATACATACATCATAGAAAACGCCTAAAATGAACTATTTCTGGGCGGAAAATAGTTTTTATACAGTAAATTGCTAGTTTTCGGGGGGTTACAATTTTCACTCTGGTGAAAATATAAGGCTCTGCCGAGTAGCGGTCGTGCCTAACGAGTAGCGGTCGTGCCTAAAAATGAAAATCTTATAGAATATTTAAATTATTAAATAAATTATACTACTTAATTACAGAATATAATGACCATTATTTATTTGTAATCTGTTGATGTCTATCATATTTACGTCATTAATTACGTCATTAATGACATTACCATTAAAATCTCCAAAATTAATGTTTTCCATTTTTTTAATTTTCTTTACAACTTTGAATTCAGTAGGTACTTATGTACGTTTGATTTTTTACTGTCTGTTTTAGAACTTTTTATAATTGTCAAATAGAGTCGGCACGCGGATGCGCGCGCGCCGAGTTCGTTTGCATGCATATCGCTCATTGGGTGGGATTGAGCGCCGTAGGTATCTACAATGACCAATGCGAGAGAAGCTTATGCTTTCGTTTGTTGATGCCTATCGATGCGAGTGTGCTTCATATTGTGATAATTAGCACGTGATTTCAAACGTGGATAATCAGAGTCAAGATGTTGGATCAAATGTGCAGGACGTGTCTATAGCTACGTGCGGTGAGCTCGTACCGATATTCTCAAATAAAGATTACGTGCGAGATCTGTCCGATAAATTGTTCTATTACGGATCGAGGTTAGGAAATATTTGAAGGCTATTTTTTCGAGGCTATTTTATTACATAAAATTTGTATAATTATCTGTACATAGCTGTGGATCATTCAGATGCTGTATTTTCAAGTGAAGAGGAGTATGACATAGAGTATGTATTAGGAGAAGTTCGATTAGAAGTAGAGAATGCTCGAAGACGAAGCCGTAAAGCCGAAAAAAATCGCAACAAACAATCTGGAATAAATGTAAGATCTGTTAAAATTTTGCCTTCAGAAGGAAAAGAAAACATTTACAAAAACCTTTTTTCAATCATATCATATAAGTATGGTATACCAGAGATTAAAGAGGATTCAAATATAACTGATAGCAATGATAGGGGATCATTTGTTTCCGAGGGATCAAAAATGTTCAATAGTGGTAATAGTGATAATCAAAATAATGAATGGATTCAAGATAAATCAGTTACCACCAAATCAGGATCGAAAAGAAGAATTGAAAGTGACAATAGCTTTAGCCAGAAAGTTCCAAAGAAAGTCAAGTTTAAAGAAAACACGTCATACATAGAAGTAGGTGATAATCAAGAAAATAAACTCTGCAACTCATTACCAAAAATTGAGGATGATCTGAATACAATTGTGCAAATTAATGTTATTGAGGATGGTACAGGAAAGATTTAATAAAAATAAAAAAAAATATGATGTTCCAGACAATAAAAATTCTTCTAATTTTACAAATTCAATATCTACTGAACATGTGCAAACAGCATTAGAAGATACTACTGATAGTAAAATATTCATGGATATACGATTAAAAAATTTAGTAAGACATATGGTTTTAAATCTTTTTGAAGTCTGTACAATTTGTTCTGAATTTTTTTAAAGTTATATTGATGTTTTGAAGCATAACGTTCAGACTCACCTTAACACAGATCAAGAGTGTTTGAGTGTTTCTTCTGTCCAATCTTACATGGAAAATTCTATTCTAATTACCATCTGGTTAATATTAACAATTGATTTTTCATTTTGTTATTTTACTATTCTTAAGAAGCTCGCTTGGTGATTTAGATTTATTTGGTTTTTTTGGAGAATTAGAGTGGTTTTTGTTGATTATATAAAAACCAGTAAGATGCATAAAATTAAGAGTTATCATGTTTTAGTCTAGTCATGTTTGGTTCAACAGAAGAGCAATATCAATTGATGTACCAGAAGTAAAACACTCTATCGACATAATATGCAACAAAGCATCAAAACTGATTCATTGAGAAGTAGCTGAAGGAATTCCAATGAATAGAATAGTGACTGGAGGATTTTCAATGGGTGACTGTTTATCCATGCAACTTGTTTATAGATTTAAAAGGTCATTAGCAGGAGTAGTAGCTTTGTCTTCCTTTTTAAATGATGATTTATTAGAAACATATAAAAATTGGATAGGGAGGGTCAACCCTTCAAAAAAAACACAACACTTCACATTCTATATTCCAGCGTTTCGCTGATCCTTGTTGTCTGCCTCATCAGGGAACTGTTTATTGAAAAAATTCAGATATAAATACAATTATAAATATCGTTGTCACAAGCACTTTTTAAATGAACAACATTGAAAGATAAAACTTACAAAACTAATCTCAACAACATGTCAACCAGATAATTATCAAATTATTTAGTAGTAACAACTACATTGTCAAAAGTAGAAAGCCACATCGTCTCACTCACAGATCACTAAAATTCGGCTAAATTTATCTTCGAGTATATAAGTATTGCTCCCTATGTTATTGTCGAGTAGTATACAAACGCAATTTTACACATATATGCGAGGATATATTGTCCAGTCGCATACAAATGCAAATTTACACATATATGCGAGGAGGACAGTACGAACGTGTGTTTGTGTGTCTATATGTACATATATGTCGCGTGTAAAGTCACGTTATGTTTTTCATAGATTGATTAGTCTATTGTATTATGCATTCAAAAATTTTGTATCCTCATGTCTATTTATAGTACACCCATTACTTTTTATGTGTAACATTTCTAAAATCCGTCTTTTATTAAAATTATGTTCTCTGTCTAATATTACAGTATTTTCCCAATCAAAACAATGATTGGAATTTTCAAAAATATGTATGGGTACAGGCATTAATTTGTTATTGTTAATACATAGGGCATGATCAATTTTTTCTACCGATTTTTTATGTTCTTGAATACGAGTTTTTAAGGAACGTTTACTTTCACCTATATATACGTTACTACAACTACCGCCATTAAATTTGTAAATGATTCCAGTCTCATTCCATTTACAATTTTTATCTTTGCCTAATTTTATAATTTTGTAAGTTTTATCTTTCAATATTGTTCATTTAAAAAGCGCTTGTGACAACGATATTTATAATTGTATTTATATCTGAATTTTTTCAATAAACAGTTCCCTGATGAGGCTGACAACAAGGATCAGCAAAACGTTGGAATATAGAATGTGAAGTGTTGTGTTTTTTTTTGTTTATTTTTGAAGGGTTGACCCTCCCTATCGTCCAATTTTGATATGTTTCAAATAATGGAGGGTGGTCATAATACGTATAATGATTTATTAGTTTATTGGGTATAGATATATTATTTATTATTTGTATATTTTAAACAAATAAGTATCTGATGATTAATACGTTAATATATTTTTTCAGACATTGAAATCTGATCAACCAAAGGAACTGCCAGATCTTTAACAATTTCATGGAACATCTGATACTGTTGTTCCTATGGATTGGGCAAAGAAGACATTTAAAGGCCTAAAAGATTTAGGAGTTCAGGGTACTTTTGTATCATTAGAGCAAGCGGAGCATGAAATAGTTCAAACTGAATTAAGTCAATTCAAAGACTCGTTGTTGCGTGTCTTACCTGAAACAGATGCGTAATTGCAAAATACTGTTAACAAGTAATCTCGTAATTCCTCACACATTGACTTCGTGTAAGTGTTTAAAATTTTTATAGGATTTGAAAATAATGCTATTTTCGATTTATTATACTATATTGTATATATGAAAAAAAAATTTTGAAAATACATATTAATATGTATTTTTATGAATATATATTTTTTATGAATATTTAATCATAAAATCGTTATTGTTTATTTATCTTTTTTTAATATTTATAGTAGAAATATTATTAAATAATGATTCATTAGTTTATCGGGTATAGATATATTATTTATTATTTGTATATTTTAAATAAATAAGTATCTGATGATTAATACGTTAATATATTTTTTCAGGCATTGAAATCTGATCAACTAAAGGAACTGCCAGAACTTTAACAATTTCATGGAACATCTGATACTGTTGTTCCTATGGATTGGGCAAAGAAGACATTTAAAGGCCTAAAAGATTTAGGAGTTCAGGGTACTTTTGTATCATTAGAGCAAGCGGAGCATGAAATAGTTCAAACTGAATTAAGTCAATTCAAAGACTGGTTGTTGCGTGTCTTACCTGAAACAGATGCGTAATTGCAAAATACTGTTAACAAGTAATCTCGTAATTCCTCACACATTGACTTCGTGTAAGTGTTTAAAATTTTTATAGGATTTGAAAATAATGCTACTTTTGATTTGTTGTACTATATTGTATATATGAAAAAAAAATTTTGAAAATACATATTAATATGTATTTTTATGAATATATATTTTTTATGAATATTTAATCATAAAATCGTTATTGTTTATTTATATTTTTTTAATATTTATAGTAGAAATATTATTAAATAATGATTCATTAGTTTATCGGGTATAGATATATTATTTATTATTTGTATATTTTAAATAAATAAGTATCTGATGATTAATACGTTAATATATTTTTTCAGGCATTGAAATCTGATCAACCAAAGGAACTGCCAGAACTTTAACAATTTCATGGAACATCTGATACTGTTGTTCCTATGGATTGGGCAAAGAAGACATTTAAAGGCCTAAAAGATTTAGGAGTTCAGGGTACTTTTGTATCATTAGAGCAAGCGGAGCATGAAATAGTTCAAACTGAATTAAGTCAATTCAAAGACTGGTTGTTGCGTGTCTTACCTGAAACAGATGCGTAATTGCAAAATACTGTTAACAAGTAATCTCGTAATTCCTCACACATTGACTTCGTGTAAGTGTTTAAAATTTTTATAGGATTTGAAAATAATGCTACTTTTGATTTGTTGTACTATATTGTATATATGAAAAAAAAATTTTGAAAATACATATTAATATGTATTTTTATGAATATATTTTAATCATAAAATCGTTATTGTTTATTTATCTTTTTAATATTTATAGTAGAAATATTAAAAAAAAAATTTTAGTTGTAAAATTACCATTAATATGTAATATATTTATAATTATTTATCCACAGTCACTTTTCATTGTATTAAAAGTATTTGTATAATAAAAAAAAGTAACAATTAATTTCTATTCTTGTATTAGGTCTTCAATCATAGTATATTATTTTGGGTAAACGATGGAATCTTTGATGTCCAATATGTAAATATGTACTGTGAATTATGGCGTCGAGTACAGCTTGTAACCCAAAGTGTCGCTGATTTAGCCAAAGAAGGAAATAAGATTTGTTAGGAGTACATTACTTGAGGCAAGCAGTTTAAGATAGAAAACCAAGCCAGACTAATCAAATTGTGAACTGATCATCAAGAAGCTCAAATGAGTACAAATGAAAAGGTCATAAGCAATATGGCTGAAGATCAAGAAAACATTGCCTTAATGTCAGCTAAGAAAGAGGGACCTGACGCTGAAGAATAATTTTCTTGAAACTCACAGAGGTTGTATAAGCATATATATTATTTATTCAGATATTATACAATATATTACTCGAGCATTTACAGACTTTTTGTTATTTTAGTAAAAGTTAACGTAAATTTCATATATCGACGGCTGAGAGGAACAACACGCTATCTCAACGCGACGATGAAAACCCTGCTATCTCGGCGCGACGACGAAGAACCTGCTATCACGGCGCGACGATGAAGAAGCTGCTATCTCGCCGCGACAGTGAAGAACATGCTATCTCGGGGCGTCTCATTTTTCGCACTATTCGAATGCACGTAACTTTGCACAGAATCGACCGATTTCAACGATTCTCATCTCAAATTAAAGTAGAAGATAAGAGGTTTAATTTGAGATGAGAATCGTTGAAATCGGTCGATTCTGTGCAAAATTACGTGCATTTGAACAGTGCGAAAAATGAGATGCCCCGAAATAGCATGTTCTTCACTGTCGCGGCGAGATAGCGGCTTCTTCATTATCGCGCCGAGATAGCAGGTTCTTCGTCGTCGTGCTGAGATAGCGTGTTGTTCCTCTCAGCTGTCAATATGATAATGTGATAGTTGAAGTTTTTATACCGATATAGAAACATGACATACAGATTTGGATCGATCGACGATCGAATTTTCGTTTTTTGGCTTAAACTGTAAATTTTGATGAGATAAATAAGAATATGGGTATAAAATAATGCAGCAACCATTTTTTCTACTAACTTTTTCTACTTTATTAAGGATTAAAAGTTAAAAATCGATATATCTTTAAAGATGTTTGTTTTGCATGCCAAAATTTTGTATGTATTGCTAAATTGGACCACTAACAACTATTTCCAATTTGTTTCATCGAAATACATGTTTCGGAAGGTACTTTAATAAGGCGTTTTCGTTTCCGGTCAGTACTACACTTATAAAAAAACAAAAACTTTGCGTTTTGCACGCCCAATTTTTTATTGACATGATTACAAATGCATTGGCAAGCACACTTATAAGTTCCTGGGCTTAACGATGTTTCGGAACATATAAATAATTAATAAATCGCAACCTAACCTATAGGTTATTCTTCACTTATATGCTATTTGATTATAAATCTGCGTTTTGCACGCCTAAATGTTGAATATATTATTCAATTTGACCTCTAGCAAACATTTCCGATAGGTTTCATCGAAATCCATTTTTCGGAAGATACTTTAATAAGGCGTTTTCACTTGAAATCGATACGTGATTTCTACATTACTTATCGAGTCAAAATTTTCAGTTTTGCACGCCAAAATTTTGTATATATTACTAAATTGGACCTATAGCAAGCATTTCCAATTTGTTTCATGGAAATACATGTTTCGGAAAGTACTTTAATAAAGCGTTTTTTGTTCTGATTAGTTCTAAATTTAAGATAAAATTATAATTCTGTATTATTGGTAAAACAGTGAGTTACATTTAATTTTAATTAGTCCCTGTAATAGTAATTGCAAAACTAAAATTTTGATTTAATAAGAAATGTAGGGTAGATATCCGTATTAGTGTGGGTTTAAGAAACTCTTCAGTTTTGTCGCATAATAATAGACTATTTCAGCTGTATCAGAGATTCCGGGTGGTTTATATAGATAATAAAAGTAATAATCTACACGAAACAATTTTTTTTTATAGAAAAATATTTATATTTACGAAAGTTACAAGCAATATAAAAAAAAAAATTTTGTACGCATTTGTGTGCCCTAGCAGACATCAAAGTACATTTTTGTGTGCCCCGTATTAATGTGGATGTACACGTTTGTGTGCCCCACATTAGTGTGTCTTGATAATATTATCATTGCCAACAAAATTATTTTGTTAACTGTAGTGCATTTATAATCAATGCCTAACCCTTGTTTACATTGAATGTTAATTAATTCCAATACGGTAAAAACTGCTGAAGGTCGTCAATGCGATATGAAACAACGTTTGTGCGCAGACAACCTAACCTAACTTTTCTGTTCAAGCACCGATACGAGCATGCTCGTATTGTATTTGTGCAGACACAAATCTGGACAAGTCGTTTTTCACTGACCCTATTAGTAGACACCATTAATTAAATATTAAAATCAATTGAAAACCTTTATATTAAGGTTTATTATATAACATAATATTATTTTATGATATAATCAATTGTATCCCACATTAAAATCCTTCCGAAACATTATTTAATGTTACTTTTAAAAATGTCATTTCTTAGCAAATTTGGACAAGGAAACACCGTGACACACCGCAAACCGTGAAACATATTTTTGAAAGTTCTTTTTTAATGTTATAGTAAATGAAAACAAATTAAGTAATTAATTCTATTTAAACTTAATTAACTATACTTTATGAAAAAAAATATCTTAGTGTTACGTTTTTACTCGTTCACTTCTAGGATATGTTTTAATAATAGGGTACACAAATATGGACAGGCACACTAATACGGACCACTACCCTAGAAATCACGTATCGATTGGAAGCGAAAACGCATTATTAAAGTATCTTCCGAAACATGTATTTCGACGAAACCTATCGGAAATGTTTGCTAGAGGTCAAATTGAATAATAGATCAACATTTAGGCGTGCAAAACGCAGATTTATAATAAAATAGCATATAAGTGAAGAATAACCTATAAGTTAGGTTATGAGCTTTTATTAAGTATTTATATGTTCCGAAACATCGTTTCGCCCAGGAACTTATGAGTGCCCTTGCCAATGCATTCGTAATCATATCCATAAAAAATTAGGTGTGCAAAACGCAATATTTTAGTTTTGTAATAAGTGTAGTACCTACCGGAACTGAAAACGCATTATTAAAGTAGCTTCCGAAACATGTATTTCGATGAAACAAATTGAAAATGGTTTCTATAGGTGTAATTTAGTAATATACAAAATTTTGGCGTGCAAAACTAAAAATTTAGATTCGATAAGAAATGTAGAAATCGCGTATCGATTGGAAGCAAAAACGCCTTATTAAAGTATCTTTCGAAACATGTATTTCGATGAAACAAATTGGAAATGCTTGGTATAGATCCAATTGAATACCCATACAGCATGAAAGAAAACTGAAATAATTACATGAAATAATTCATGAATTAATACATTGAAATGATTTAGAAAGAATTTTAAAAGGAAAAAAAATTAATTTTAAATTAATTTTTAAAATAATATATGGAATCCTTACAAAATACTTTCAAAAATCTTCCAAAAAAATAAAAAAAGTGTTACCAAAAAATAATTACACGAATTAATTCTGAAAGGACTTTGAAAAGATTTTTTGAAAGAATACATAAAATAATTTCGAAATTATTGCAAGTATTCTTTCATGCAATAATTCAGAAATAATTTCAGAAAGATACAAATTAATCATTCACAAAAATAATTCAATATCTATTCAAAAATCTTACATGAATTATTTCATGAAATCTTCTGGGAAACTCGTGTGAATTAATACAAGAAATAATTTTGAATTCTTTTGAAAAAGATTTTTAGAATAAAATTTTTTAAAACAAAACAGCAAAAAAAATAATTACACGAATTAATTCTGAAAGGACTTTGAAAAGATTTTTTGAAAGAATACATAAAATAATTTCGAAATTATTGCAAGTATTCTTTCATGCAATAATTCAGAAATAATTTTAGAAAGATACAAATTAATCATTCACAAAAATAATTCAGTATCTATTCAAAAATCTTACATGAATTATTTCATGAAATCTTCTGGGAAACTCGTGTGAATTAATACAAGAAATAATTTTGAATTCTTTTGAAAAAGATTTTTAAAATAAAATTTTTTAAAACAAAATAGCAAAAAAAATAATTACACGAATTAATACTGAAAGGACTTTGAAAAGATTTTTTGAAAGAATACATAAAATAATTTCGAAATATTGCAAGTATTCTTTCATGCAATAATTCAGAAATAATTTCAGAAAGATACAAATTAATCATTCACAAAAATAATTCAATATCTATTCAAAAATCTTACATGAATTATTTCATGAAATCTTCTGGGAAACTCGTGTGAATTAATACAAGAAATAATTTTGAATTCTTTTGAAAAAGATTTTTAGAATAAAATTTTTTAAAACAAAAAAGCAAAAAAAATAATTACACGAATTAATTCTGAAAGGACTTTGAAAAGATTTTTTGAAAGAATACATAAAATAATTTCGAAATTATTGCAAGTATTCTTTCATGTAATAATTCAGAAATAATTTTAGAAAGATACAAATTAATCATTCACAAAAATAATTCAGTATCTATTCAAAAATCTTACATGAATTATTTCATGAAATCTTCTGGGAAACTCGTGTGAATTAATACAAGAAATAATTTTGAATTGTTTTGAAAAAGATTGTTAGAATAAAATTTTTTAAAACAAAATAGCAAAAAAAAATAATTACACGAATTAATTCTGAAAGGACTTTGAAAAGATTTTTAGAATAAAATTTTTTAAAACAAAATAGCAAAAAAAATAATTACACGAATTAATTCTGAAAGGACTTTGAAAAGATTTTTTGAAAGAATACATAAAATAATTTCGAAATTATTGCAAGTATTCTTTCATGCAATAATTCAGAAATAATTTTAGAAAGATACAAATTAATCATTCACAAAAATAATTCAGTATCTATTCAAAAATCTTACATGAATTATTTCATGAAATCTTCTGGGAAACTAGTGTGAATTAATACAAGAAATAATTTTGAATTCTTTTGAAAAAGATTTTTAGAATAAAATTTTTTAAAACAAAACAGCAAAAAAAATAATTACACGAATTAATTCTGAAAGGACTTTGAAAAGATTTTTTGAAAGAATACATAAAATAATTTCGAAATTATTGCAAGTATTCTTTCATGCAATAATTCAGAAATAATTTTAGAAAGATACAAATTAATCATTCACAAAAATAATTCAGTATCTATTCAAAAATCTTACATGAATTATTTCATGAAATCTTCTGGGAAACTCGTGTGAATTAATACAAGAAATAATTTTGAATTCTTTTGAAAAAGATTTTTAAAATAAAATTTTTTAAAACAAAATAGCAAAAAAAATAATTACACGAATTAATACTGAAAGGACTTTGAAAAGATTTTTTGAAAGAATACATAAAATAATTTCGAAATTATTGCAAGTATTCTTTCATGCAATAATTCAGAAATAATTTCAGAAAGATACAAATTAATCATTCACAAAAATAATTCAATATCTATTCAAAAATCTTACATGAATTATTTCATGAAATCTTCTGGGAAACTCGTGTGAATTAATACAAGAAATAATTTTGAATTCTTTTGAAAATGATTTTTAGAATAAAATTTTTTAAAACAAAAAAGCAAAAAAAATAATTACACGAATTAATTCTGAAAGGACTTTGAAAAGATTTTTTGAAAGAATACATAAAATAATTTCGAAATTATTGCAAGTATTCTTTCATGTAATAATTCAGAAATAATTTTAGAAAGATACAAATTAATCATTCACAAAAATAATTCAGTATCTATTCAAAAATCTTACATGAATTATTTCATGAAATCTTCTGAGAAACTCGTGTGAATTAATACAAGAAATAATTTTGAATTGTTTTGAAAAAGATTGTTAGAATAAAATTTTTTAAAACAAAATAGCAAAAAAAAATAATTACACGAATTAATTCTGAAAGGACTTTGAAAAGATTTTTAGAATAAAATTTTTTAAAACAAAATAGCAAAAAAAATAATTACACGAATTAATTCTGAAAGGACTTTGAAAAGATTTTTTGAAAGAATACATAAAATAATTTCGAAATTATTGCAAGTATTCTTTCATGCAATAATTCAGAAATAATTTCAGAAAGATACAAATTAATCATTCACAAAAATAATTCAGTATCTATTCAAAAATCTTACATGAATTATTTCATGAAATCTTCTGGGAAACTCGTGTGAATTAATACAAGAAATAATTTTGAATTCTTTTGAAAAAGATTTTTAAAATAAAATTTTTTAAAACAAAATAGCAAAAAAAATAATTACACGAATTAATTCTGAAAGGACTTTGAAAAGATTTTTGAAAGAATACATAAAATAATTTCGAAATTATTGCAAGTATTCTTTCATGCAATAATTCAGAAATAATTTCAGAAAGATACAAATTAATCATTCACAAAAATAATTCAATATCTATTCAAAAATCTTACATGAATTATTTCATGAAATCTTCCGGGAAACTCGTGTGAATTAATAGATTTTTTAAAGAAAACATAACAATTCAGCAATCATGTCAAGAATTATATCACGAAATAATTCAGAAATAATTTCAGAATGATAAAAATTAATCATTCACAAAGATAATTCAATATCTATTGAAAATAATTTCATGAATTATTTCATGAAATGTTGCGGGAAACTCACGTGAATTAATACAAGAAATAATTTAGAATTCGTTTGAAAAAGATTGTTACAATAAAATTTTTTAAAACACAATAGCAAAAAAGATATTTACACGAATTCTTCCTGAAAGAACCTTGAAAAGATTTTTTGAAAGAAAACATAAAATAGTTCAGAAATTATTGCAAGTATTCAACACGAAAAGGGCAGCGTCCGTATATAAGAGGCATCGTATAATGTATTTATTTTGTTTTTAATTCGAATTTGTTTCAATCAAATAAGTCCTAATTAATACAATATTTAATAAACAAAACTTACTAAATAAGTATATACTAATTAAACAAAGTTAATATTAAAAAATAAAGAAATATTAGAAATAAATATTCTAATTTATTTTGTCAGTCATTTTGCACTATATAATGAAAAAAATGAAATGATTGGATAATGATCGGATTTAGTCGTCCATTGTTTTCTACATTCGTATGATCCTATTAAAGAACGTATTAAAATGTGTGGGGGGTATATACTTTTTCGTTTTTGTGAACTAAGATAGATTGAAACATTTACTAATTGCGAAAAATATTAATTTGACAAGTTAATGTAAGAATATAAAAACTTAAAATAAAAGGAAAAAAAACATTTAAAGATGAATAATATAGGTACTTAAAATAAGCAATATTTTTTATTATTATTCATAATAGTATTCTTTCAGTATGACAATGTTTAGAAGTCCCCTCAAAATCGACAGAAATATTATTTATACGTCTGCCAAGAGTAAAGAGCCTTTGACTCTAAAAGTTGATTCTAAATTGAAAACACTACAAATAATAATAACGTCGGTAAGGTAGAGCTCATTCTATTCATCTCTGCATTATATGCAATTATCATTTTTTTATTTTTATCGAATTTCGGGAAAAGAGCTCTTTATTGCCCTTCGTAATGACAAAAATACACTATGTGTAAATTTTCAAGTTATTGCTCGTTATAGATTTTACAGGAAACGGGTTGAAAAATTTTCTACCAGTTTTTTATGAAAAATAATGAACAGAATTTCTGAAAAATTTATAGGTGTATGATTTATGCAATTACGGAGTGCAGTGAAGAGCTTCATTCATCAAAAGTTGAATCTAAGATCAAAAAAATGTAAAAACTCATAACGTCGGTAAGGAAGAGCTCCCTTTATACACACACATTTCACATCGACTTAATACAATATTTAATAAACTAAAAGTATTAAATAACTATGAATTAATTGATCAAAGTTAATATTAAAAAATAAAGTAATATTAAGAATAAATTTTCTAATGTATCGTATCACTCATATTGCAGTATATAATGAAAAAAATGAAATGATCTAACAAGCGAGCGATAGCGTAATGGATAGCGTATTTGCGTAGTACCCAAGCGACCCGGGTTCGAATCTCCATCATGTAAAAAATTTTTCTGCGTTTTTTTCTGCGATAAAATAGTGTAAAATTATTAACAATGTAAATATATGTAAAAATAGTTAGAATATTATTTAAATAATATTCTAAATTATAAAAATGTACCTTCAAATACGGGATTATATATACCCTTCGAAATTTATTGTTAGTAATATTTACTAAATATTTTCTAATTAATTCACAATATTTATTCCTGAATCCTTCCAAAAATCTTTCATTGAAAGGATTCTGCAATAATACATGATTTTATAACCTTCGAAATTTTTTGTTAGTAATATTTCCATTATATTTTCGAATTAATTCACAAAATTAATTCCTGAATCCTTTCAGACATCCTTCATTGGAAGGATTCTGTAATAATACGGGATTTATCCTCTTCAAATTTCTTGTTAGTAATATTTCCATAATATTTTCTAATTAATTCACAATATTAATTCCTGAATCCTTTCATACATCTTTCATTGAAAGGATTCAGGAATTAATTTTGTGAATTAATTCGAAAATATTATGGAAATATTACTAAAAAGAAATTTCAAAGAGTATAAATAACGTATTATTGCAGAATCCTTCCAATGAAAGATGTCTGAAAGGATTCAGAATTAATTTTGTGAATTAATTCGAAAATATTATGGAAATATTACTAAAAAGAAATTTCGAACAGTATAAATCACGTATTATTACAGAATCCTTTCAATGAAAGATGTCTGAAAGGATTCAGGAATTAATTCACAAATTAATTCCTGAATCCTTTGAGACATCTTTCATTGGAAGGATTCTGTAATAATACGGGATTTATCCGTCTTCCAAATTTCTTGTTAGTAATATTTTCATAATATTTTCGAATTAATTCACAAAATTAATTCCTGAATCCTTTCAGACATCTTTCATTGAAAGGATTCTGCAATAATATGTGATATTAATTCTGAAAGGATTCTGAAAGATTCTTTCAGAAATCATTCAGTGAAAGGATTCTGTAATGATGCTATGTCCGGGGTATTTTCCTTTCAGAATTATTTCAGGAAATAATTTTGAAATATCTTTTAGTAACCTTTTGGTAATAATCCATGAATCCTTTCAGAAATCTTCTATTGAATAAATTTTGCAATGATATTATAAATTATTTTTGAATTATTCCATTGAATTAATTCTGAAAGGAAAATACCCCGGACATAGCATTATTACAGAATCCTTTCACTGAATGATTTCTGAAAGAATAAAATTATTTCATGCATTCTTTCAGAATCCTTTCAGAATTAATACATGCTGTGTGGGTAATACATTGAACATTTAGACATGCAAAATGCAGTTTTATAATAAAATAGCATAAAAGTGACGAATAACCTATAGGTTAGGCTGCGCTTTTATTAATTATTTATATGTTCCGAAACATCGTTTCGCCCAGGAACTTATGAGTGTCCTTGCCAATACATCCGTAATCATATCCATAAAAAATTAGGCGTGCAAAACGCAAAATTTTTGTTTTGTAATAAGTGTAGTACTGATCGGAACCGAAAACGCCTTATTAAAGTAACTTCCGAAACATGTATTTCGATGAAACAAATTGAAAATGGTTCCTATAGGTCTAATTTAGTAATATATACAAAATTTTGGCGTGCAAAACTAAAAATTTAGATTTGATAAGAAATGTAGAAATCGCGTATCGATTAGAAGTGAAAAAACGCCTTATTAAAGTATCTTCCGAAACATGTATTTCGATGAAACAAAATGGAAATGCTTGGTATAGATACAATTGAATATTACATTCAACATTTAGACATGCAAAACGCAGATTTATAATAAAATAGCATAAAAGTGAGGAATAACCTATAGGTTAGGCTGCGCTTTTATTAATTATTTATATGTTCCGATACATCGTTTCGCCCAGGAACTTATGAATGTCCTTGCCAATGCATCAGTAATCATATCCATAAAAAATTAGGCATGCAAAACGCAAAATTTTTGTTTCGTAATAAGTGTAGTACTGACCGGAACCGAAAACGCCTTATTAAAGTACCTTTCGAAACATGTATTTCGATGAAACAAATTGGAAATGGTTGTTAATGGTCCAATTTAGCAATACATACAAAATTTTGGCATGCAAAACAAACATCTTTAAAGATATATCGATTTTTAACTTTTAATCCTTAATAAGGGGTAGAAAAAATGGTTGCTGCATTTTTTTATGCCCATATTCTTATTTATCTCATCAAAATGTACAGTTTAAGCCAAAAAACGAAAATTCGATCGTCGATCGATCCAAATCTGTATGTCGTATAGAAACAAAATACATTTTTAGTTAATTTACATTATTAGTTTACATTAATAAAAAAAAGTTTAACAATTTTACTTTTTAATATTTGAGAAGGTTTTTTTACTTTTATTATATAGATATATTTTTTAATTAATAATAAAAACCATATTCTTTCAGAATGACTTTGTCAGTGGGCATCGACTTCAGTATCGAGTACAAAGAGACCTTCTGTGAACCGAAAATCAAGAGAGGGAAACTTTAGACTTTTCAATCATCTACAACATTTTGGGAATTTAGCCATTGGAGGCAGAATAGGTAGAACATCTCGGTAAACTTATAGTAAGTAAAAAAAAAATATTTTTTCTTTTAACTTCTTAAAGATTAGAAAGACGCCTTTTTCTACTTATTGTTGAGTGAGGTTGATGGCCAAGATTACTACCAAGGATTGTTGTGGTTAATAATTAACAACAACAACAGTTATTTATTGCGACGTTTCGGACATCTTTATTGGATATATCTTTCTACTTATTATTATTCTATTTACCAAAAAAAAAATAAAGTATTAAATTTGGAGTTTTATAAAAATTAAATTTTAAGTTTTTCCTTGTAGCTATTTTTCTTTCAGTCACTTCGATGCTAAGCAGTCTGAACATTTTAATTTACTTTTTTCTTTTCAGATGTGCATCTCTCAGTGATGCATCAGCGGAGTTCGTGCCCAGCCGATGTTGCTGCTGACGATTTTGTTATAGGAGATGCCCCGTTGCAGATGCAATCACTTTGTGTGCTGTTGTTTTAGACACTGCTGCTGTTCGCTCTTAGTGCATGTACTCGAGAGATGATGGATGTAGGATGTTTTTCTTCGATGTTTTTTTGGATATTCTAGTTTAGTTTTATTTTGTCCAGGGGAGAATTATTAATAGATCTACTAACTCAAAAATAAAAACCTAAGATTATATTTAAGATAATAATCAATTTACATTGTACAGTCAACTTAAAAAAGTAAGTTTCTTTTTTATTATAAAACTAACGTTTAATGAAAATCTAAGACACATTTTTATTTAGTAATGCAGTTGCAATCATGCGAGGTGATGTCCTGAATTTTGTAATAAATAATAACTGAGATTACCGTAAAGTGACTAACCTGCATCTTATTATAATAAGAAATTTGTATAGTCTAAATACGCATATTCGTTTATAATAGAATATGTGTATAGACGAAATACATAAAATAATTTACATGAGTGATGATCAGTTTTAAATTTCCTTCTTTTTATATTGCATTTGACAGTTTAGAATATTTTGAATCATATTTAACACCAACAGTTTCTTAGTAAACAATAGTTTTATTGAAAGATCGTATGTTGTGCGGTGATCATTTTTATTATTAATGATTTTTTACCATACCCGAGCTGAAAATATTACATTCGTGTTTTTGAGTCGGGAGCGTAGCTAGGCGTTTGCCAGTTCAGAGCACGTATGAATTACCACCAGAGCCGAAGGCGCGGGTGGCAAACATGTGGTCTGGGGTGGTCTTCTTTATCCCAGTGTTGTGTATATTATTTTTCACCATATTCGGACCGAAAATACCACGTTCCCATTGCGGAGTTGGAAGCAAAAGTGGTACTTTCGGCCAGTGTATGGTGAATATTATATTACACAACAACAACAAGGGAGGTAAAGAGTTGGCTAGTTTAAATTATTAATTTCTGTAATATGTTTATATATATATATATATATATATATATATATATATATATATATATATATATATATATATATATATTGTTGTTGTTATTTTTTTTTTTTTTTTTTTACTTTTATGAGTAATTTTATTTCAGATGGGGGGTTTCGCCCCCCCCCCCCCCCACACCCCCGTGAGCAGGAGCTTCGCCCCCTGCACCCCCACCAGGGGCTCTGCCCCTGGACCCCGTCCTGCGCCCCACACACTCGCTTCCGATGCATCTTTCCTTCTCGCTAGTGCCTTATTATCATTTATTAAGTATAGCCATGATTTTGAGTTCGATTTAATTTTTTGTAGGTAACTGATGTATCGAGGTAAGTCAATAACGACCATTGCTACAGACTTTTTTCATACGGTATTATTTTTTGTATCATGTATTTATTAGTCACATGTGTTTTAGGTGCTCAACTCTCTTACTTGGCTCATAGAGTAGTGGTTGATCTGTTATTTGTACGTTGCCGATCTTAGGCTTAAGTTATTTCTACAGTGAGACAACAGATGGTATAGTTACTGACCTAGTCAATGGTTGCTAGTTAGACGATGTTGAGAAAATTGATGTTTATGAAGTAGCGTAGTTCCACTTTGCCACTTCTGCAGCTCCGTTAGTTATTTTAAGTGTCAATACTTTAGAATGTGAGGGGTTAGACAATTAGGAACTGGAAGGGAATCATAATAAAAATGCTCTATGTTTGTGGTCAGACATAATACGGGTAGGTAGTTATCGCTGGCAAGATTAGCTCGGTTGGTTAATTTCTAAGTTTGGCTAGGAATTAAGAATTCTTCTCAGAGATCGTTATATTATCATTATGAAATGATTGTATGTACAAATGTCAAATAGGAAAAAAGTTTTGTTCAACGATTATTTTACTCTTTTGTTTATATCTGTTTATGTCAAGTCAAATTTTGCTAAATAATAGTCGAAAAACGATGATTTTATCTGTATTTAAGCATTACAAAAAATCGTTTTTATAAGCCTAGCTTGTCAAGTATTGATCGTATATGAAAATATTAAACGGGAAAACGTTTTGTTTTCTTATAATGTACAACTTTTACATTTATAAATTGTGTGAAAGAACATCCTGTCAAGTTATAGCCAAAAATGTCCATTTTATGTATATTTTAGCGTTTAAAATCGTTTTTATAAGGCTAACTCGTTAGGAGTTGATTTAAAACAAAAATGTTAAATGGAAAAAAGTTTTATTTCAATATTATCTATAACTT
Source organism: Torymus aiolomorphi (assembly GCA_036365515.1). Taxonomy (NCBI): domain Eukaryota; kingdom Metazoa; phylum Arthropoda; class Insecta; order Hymenoptera; family Torymidae; genus Torymus; species Torymus aiolomorphi. The sequence goes on from CM070875.1 coordinate 171,723,561, forward strand.
TTGTATTTAACATTTTTGTATAAAATCAAATCCTGACAAGTTATAGCCGAAAATCGTCCATTTTATGTATATTTTACCGTTTAAAACCGTTTTTACAACCATAACTCGTCAGGAGTTGATTTTACACAAAAATGTTAAATGAAAAAAAGTTTTGTTTTAATATTATCTACAACTTTTGTATTTAACATTTTTGGGTAAAATCAAATTCTGTGAAGTTATAGCCGAAAATCGTCTATTTTTAACCTTTTTTTGCCGTTTTTCGCGTTTATCTTGGCAAATATTGCTCGTAGAGAAAAGTGTCGACCTGTAGATATTAACTGAAAATTAATTTTTCTAGATATTAAGCTTAAAAGTCGATTTTTTGAGATATTTCTTTGTGCTTCCATTTGACAAATTTTCCATCGATCTTTCTCAATAGGATTCCAGCACTTAGCTATAATTAGAGGAGTATTTTCCCGCAATCCCGATGAAAGCGATCGAAAATTCGCTGAGATAATCCATAAACTTGATTACGTACGAACGTACATACATACATCATAAAAAACGCCTAAAATGAATTATTTCTGGGCGGAAAATAGTTTTTATACAGTAAATTGCTAATTTTCGGGGAGTTACAATTTTCACTCTGGTGAAAATATAAGGCTCTCCCGAGAAGCGGTCGTGCCTAAACGAGAAGCGGTCGTGCCTAAAAAATAGAGAAAAATTCTTCAGATTTTAAAGAACTCGCTAGAATTTTGTTACTTTCGAAACCCACTTTTTGATACATTACAGAACTACCTTATGATTTAAATTGATGTTTAAATAAGACTATTTAAAATTATGATTATATTTTAAAGCATCTATAATATAATATTTCCATATTTTCTTTGTTGGCAGTAGCAACACATAATTACCGTGTGATGTTTTCAATTTAAAATTTGATCTGTTACAGGGTATATAAATTTATAATTTGACTATAATATCGTACAACGAATGTTCATTGTTTACGTAAATGAAAAAAATGACAAAACGTAAATAACTTGTTTGAAAATTAAACTCTCACATCCAGGAATAGGTAATTAAAACCGTAAATATCCACAATGTAATCAGTTTGTTAAAGAAAATAAATAAATAGGAATCACGGGCGTCATGTGCTTAGCGACGCTTGGCAAATAGAAGCGTACGTGTGTTTTGCGTCGTCTTCCGATTACACTTGCCGAGCTGACGTTTCCCCGACTCTTCACCGGCTAGAGGCAGTGTCACACGTCATACTGATCGCGCATCATATAATACTTGTAATGGGAGGCGCATATTTAACGTAAAATACGCTCTATTCGTATGCTACGTCTTTAAGAAAAAAAAACAAAACGAAAGACATTTATCGATAGATTTTTTCCTGCTCTTTCCAATGTTGCTATTGCTTTTACTCCGAAATGCTTCCTTCTGGTCGGAAATTTAAGTTGAAAGTTCAGAGCCATTTTTCTCAAAGTATATCATGTTTTTGTTTGAAAATGCATTCTATCATTCGAAAGTACAATTCTTAAGCTACAAAACCCTAAACAGTAACAAGATTAAAAAGACAGCGACAAACGACCACACGTGCTCTTCGTGCTGCGCCCGAGCGAACTCTATCAATCCTGTTAATTTCTAGTTAAATTTCTAATTTTTTTTTATTTTTATTCGAATAGGTATGATATAATTGGGAAGTTCCTGGTGCTGAAAATTGTTTTAGATCTAACTTTTCAGTATCTGCTAATAATTTGATATAGTGAAACGATGGAGTTTCAGGCAATGTTTTTGCTGAATCTAACCGTTGTTTTAGTTTTTAAATATTTATCTTTTGATGAAAAAAAGCAAACGATATTTGAAAAATATTTTGTTACCCTCTCGTAAGGATCTTGTGGCGTTGGTATATAATTATCGGATACTTCCCGCAAACTTGCCCGCCTAGCATTACTTTTTACGAAAGCACCAATTCCATCACATCCATTTTCTCCGTGAGCAGTCCGATGACAATGCCACTTCAACAGAAAAATCTTCATAGTGATGAAGAAGATTCTAGAAGTTGTGTATTTTTTAAACATTTACTTCTTTAACGAAATCAAAACATTTTTTAATGTAATTATTATTTCTTGGATTAGATAAAGTGCTACGGCATCATGAATTAAATTGTCTGAAAAAATTATCATTCTTTTGTGTTCAATTTTAGAATCAGATCTTTTATGGTAAATTACTATTGTCGTCAAACTACATTGATTATTATTATTATAGTAAAATGATTGCGCCACATCTTATCCAATGAAAGCATAGTTTTCTGAAAAACTTAGAGAAATAAAAATTCTAAAAAAGTTAAATATATGACCTATATTAATAAAAATGATGTTTGAGAGCCCTGGGGCGCAGCGCGAAGAGCGCCCGCGGCCGCTCGCCTCTGCCTTTTTAATCTTATTACTTTTGAATCCTTCATTTCTTCAACTCGAAAAATTAGGGTCTTGAAGTTTAAGACTTGTACTTTCCAATGGTAAAATGCATTTTGAAAAAGGAACATGATATACTGTGAGAAAAATGGCTTTGAACTTTCAACTTGAATTTCCTACCAGAAGAAAGCGTTTTGGAGTAACAAACATAGCACCATTGGAAAGAGCAGGAAAAAGTCTATGGATATATGTCTTTTGTTTTTTTCTGAGAGACGCCGCATACGATTATAAGCGAGTTAAACAGAGCGTATTTTACGCCCAAAAATGCGCCGGGCGCGCCTGCTGGCCCGCTTCTGCTGTGGACGCTCTCACATGTTCGAGGTTTAAGCGCAGCGGACTCACGCGAGCCAGTGGCGGCCGTAAGGCCGTGCCGACTCTCTCCGATTCCCCCCGCTCCGCAGCGATTCCAGAAACTGATCGCACGCTGTATACCGTTTGTCCGAGCGCTGCCGACTCTCGTGAGCTGCGTCAGCCGAACCACCTACTACCGCTTCCCCCACTCTGTCTCGACTCAAGTCGCACAGATCGTGTGTATATGAATGGATATCTATATTATATATTCGAGCGTAGCGGAGTCGCGCGAATGGCGTGAGTCAACGCCAGCCAGGCGCGGGCCATCTCTTCCCGATTTTCCCACTTCACTCCAATTTGGCGCACTTATAGCTCGTATTATAATAGATGAGTAAATATAACGCTAAAATCAACTTTTCAATAAAAGAAATTATAATTAATGGTAAATATTTGTTTTTTCGCTTAAGAGTAATTTTTCTAATTCTGTTGATTTCTTTTCTTGTACATTAAAACTAATGTTAGTTATATGTTAAATAATTAATGTACTTAAAGCCAAGTGAAGTTCTTCATAATGTGAGAAACATGGCGTTAATAGTTATAATCTTATAGTGACTAATACGTGATTTTATGCAATATATTAATCTAAAAAATAGAAAGACATATATATGGTATTGAAATATTTTGATGTATATCATGGGAAGATTTATAATTTGTTAAATACTGTTGATCTTAATTTTTCTCAGAGAGAAAACCCATTTTTAAAAATAATAAAATTTCTTATTGTATGGATAGGTGGAGTAATTATGAGATTCAAATTTAATATAAATTTTGTCAAGTGGAAGAGTTTACAGATCTATCACACTAGTTCGTTACTGCAAAGATAGGTTCATAAATTCTAAAGATATTTCAGATGGGAATTGTTCCATTGTTTTCTTTTCAAATCACAATTTTCCGTGGTAATATTATATATCAATTGAGTTGTCATATTATTTAAAATAAAAGCGACTGTAAAATCTTTAGTATGTGATGAGTAGATTTCAGGGTTTCAAAAAAATTTAAACCAATTACGTCGTTTGGAAAAAAGTTTCGACAGTTTCTTGTAGATAACGTTTCCAAATGCTTAGAAAAAAATCATGAATGAAATAGGTTTTCCGGCAAAGCCCCCCCCCCCCCAGGGCGATATATAGTGTCGAAAACGGGAAAAAAATTCCCAGAGCCGCAATTACGTCGTTCGGAAAAATGTTTTGATGGTTTCTTGTAGACCAAGTCCCCACATGCTTAGAAAAAAATCATGAACGAAATAGCTTTTCCGGAAAAGCCTCCCCAGGGCGATATACAGTGTCGAAAACGGGAAAAAAAATTCCCAGAGCCGCAATTACGTCGTTTGGAAAAAAGTTTCGACAGTTTCTTGTAGATAACGTTTCCAAATGCTTAGAAAAAAATCATGAACGAAATAGCTTTTCCGGCAAAGCCCCCCCCAGGGCGATATATAGTGTCGAAAACGGGAAAAAAATTCCCAGAGCCGCAATTATGTCGTTCGGAAAAATGTTTTGACGGTTTCTTGTAGACCAAGTCCTCACATGCTTAAAAAAAAAAATCATGAACGAAATAGCTTTTGCGGAAAAGCCACCCCAGGGTGATGTACTGTGTCTTCAACCCACTTTTGAATCTCTGAATAACATGTATTTTATAGAGTACGTTGAGATGAACTGACCCAATGAGATATCGCAAGAAAGAAAATGACTGCATATCGTTTTTTAACCTCAAAGTCTCTACCAGCTGGAGTAGGTACAAAGCGGCTCGGCCAGCACAGCTTGCGAGATTCGGCTGGGCCCCAATATACGAGTTCCGCTAGAAACCAGCCAGCGAGCCCCGATTTGTGTACCTGTCCCTATTTGTGTGCTCTGTTATTTAAACGCGTCCAAGAACGCGTCATAGAAATAAGCTGATACGAAGACAGCATTGAAATAATTTTCTTTCAAAAATTAATCTATTTAGCTTTTATAAGATTTAAGTGTTAAATTTTTTTAGTCAGTACTAAGATTGCAATAATGCTTTAAAAAGTACAACATGTGATTTGGAAAGATTCATTACGTTTTCTTATTCGAAGTTGCGAAGAAACAACAATATTTTTATAAGTAAAGATAATGTATAATAGTAATTTGAAGTATAAAAAGTAATAAGTGGTTACATGTTAGAAAACTATTTTCACACTTACACAATAACCATTTATAACAAATTTCAAGATATTTCTCGTATTTTAAATGACTTTGTGCAGTAATACCGTACGCAATCAGCATTTGTGCGTGCCGATAGAGCGTAAACATAACGTTTGTTAGGTTATACGTGGTTCAAAAGTGATGGTACAAACTACGTTTTTTCGTGTAGAAATGTTTCATCACGTTATAGAAAAGAGTGTTATAACCTTCTTTTTATTATATTATACTTTTACTGGCAATAGATTTTGGAAGTGAATTCAAAATTAACGTCAAAAAGAAGAAAATTGCATAAGAAGCCGATGCAAAATATATCAATGAACTTCCAAATCGTAGCACCGGTAAATTAATATATTTTTGTAATAAATATGTGAAGCGCTAATATATTATCATAATTTGTATATTTATAGGTTTGATTATATTGAAAATGATATTTCTTATGATGATAAAGTACACTAATCGGGAGCACGCAAACGTGTACAAGCACATTAATTGGGGGAATACAATTGCGTTCATGGCCGTCTCTTGGGGCACACAAATGTAGGCAAAAATGATTTTTTTTACTTTTAATATAACTTTCGATATAGTTGATATTTTGTAGAAAAAAATATTTCCGTATTTAGATTAAAATTAAACTATCAATATGTATTAATTTCACATTCGTGCATTGTTAAAAGAGTTCAACAAATCGCGACAAACCGGGAAGCTTCCTTAAACGCTAATCGGAACAACTACCCTTTGCGCTTTTTTCAACTATCTCATAATCATATGCTGAGTCTCTTTGTTACATTAAAATGTTACATTCGACATCTACGAAGAACCAATATTCAAAGATTTATAAATTTTTCAAATATTAATTTTCAGTATTTAAGAGATTTTTTATTATAGTCAAAAAATTAAACATCGATTAGAAATTATTACAGTTGCTTACCGTTTACCATCTAAAAAGAGATGTGCATAGTTAATATTATTTTGTATTATAAATAATTCACATTAATATGCGAGTAAATCTCAGGAACTCTTAACTTATTGGGAACTCTAAAGTTTAAGCTCAAAATTTTTGCCTTTCAATAAAAAATAAAAAATAAAAAAACAATTATAAATAATGGTAAAGAATCAGCTGCGTACACAAAATTAAAAAAAAGGTCGAAAAATCAGTCATTTTTTATGTTATTAATGTGCTTTACCAATCGATTTATTTATAATTACACAACAAATTCAATGCATATTATAATTGAAATAACTAAGTCAATAAAGAACATTAGTCATTCCATTTAATTTTTTATTTAGCAATCATAAGAAATACGTAAAACTGATGTGATGTTTGAAAGAAGATTGATATTTTATATTTTCACATATAATTGTAATAACGATTATTTCTTAGAAAACGGAAACTTTTAAAGTAATAATTTCAGTGTAGATTCTTATCTATTCAAAGATCAAATGCCAGTATTTATAATAGTTGTAGATTAGAATAAAGACCAAATTTTCCTTAATTTTTAGATTTAAAAGTAGCGCCAAAAAAATATACCATTCAATCACCGGGCTTGTAAATAATTCTTTTTCACATTCAGAAAGGCTTAAAGAACAAGAAAAACTTTGTCCTGTAGATGTGTCTTCAAAATTAAATCACTTTTTTCAAGTTTCGGCGTTTAGAAAAAGGTGACATTTTCTTCCTGAATATTTTTCAATCCAAAATTGACTTGAAAGTATCGCCAAAAAATAATACCGTTAAATTGATCTTGTACATATTTCTTTTTATGTTCAGAAAAGCTAAAAGAACAATTAAAACTTGACCCATGAGCGTACCTCTAATTTTTTTTTCATTTTTTTCGAGACATAAGAGAAAAATAATTTTGAGAATAGTAAATATACTATTACCATACCATACCCTGGCCAAAATATCATACTCGCGTTTTTGAGTCGGGAGCGAAAATGGACTTTCGGACAGGGTATGGTGAATAAATCTTTTATATGGGCTAATTTTCATAGTACATCGACGTATCAGGGCTCAAATTAATTATTTTGGCACACAGAAAAGCTAAACAAATTATGCAACGATCGTAAGTGTGTTCCTGTTCCTATATACATAAATATATCGATTGGCAAAGCACATTAATAACATAAAAAATGACTGATTTTTCGACCTTTTTTTAATTTTGTGTACGCAGCTGATTCTTTACCATTATTTATAATTGTTTTTTTATTTTTTATTGAAGGGCAAAAATTTTGAGCTTTAGTTCATTTGAATGCTTAAACTTTGGAATTCCCAATAAGTTAAGAGTTCCTGAGATTTACTCGCATATTAACGTGAATTTTTTATAATACAAAGTAATATTCACTATGCACATCTCTTTTTAGATGGTAAACGGTAAGCAACTGTAAAAAATGATTTCTACACGATGTTTAATTTTTTGACTATAATAAAAATCACTTAAATACTGAAAATTAATATTTGAAAAATTTATAACTCTTTGAATACTGGTTCTTCATAAATGTCGAATGCAACATTTATATCTTATAATTGACTGAATTTTGAAGAAACAATTATTCTGATCGCAATAGATTGTTTACATTTGTTTAAATTAAGTTTTGGTTTAAAGAAATCTATTAAAATCAAGGTTTTTAAAAAGCAATTTTGTTAAATTGTAACCTCGAAATCTAGGGTCTACGAATCAAACTATAAAAAGCGATGGTTATTTTATCCAATTGCATAAATGGGGAGATAGAAGCGAAAAAATTGCCAACTCCCGGTCCAGGTAGAATGGCTAGAAACTGAAAAACGGCTCCCGAGTGTCAAAGCGACAGTCAGCACGCGCACGCTCATATGACAACATTGCCGCCGAGGCCGCAGCACACGGCCCCAGGCTCCGCTCCCCTGGCCCCTCCGGCAGCTTGCTGTTTGTATGTATATATTCGAGCGCAGCTAGCTCTCGCGTGCTGCGCTGGCCGAAGCCGTCTTTCTCCCAATTCCCCCACTCGGCGCCGACCAGTACACTCATAGCGCGTATTCCGGCGCGGACGACTCGCGAGCTGCGAGGCACTTCGTGCTGATCGGTACACTTATAGTGCATATCGAAGCGTCCGCCAGAAACCAGCCAGCGGGCGCGAGCCGAGCCTTTTTCGCGTAAAATGCGCTCTGCTCAACTCGCTCGCAATCATATGATAAGTCTCTCGGAAAAAAATAGTGAACATATATTGATACAGTTTTTCTCCTCTTTCCAGTTATGCTATTGTTTATTCTCCGTAATGCTTTTTTTAGGTCAAAAACTTGAGTTGAAAGGTCGGACCGATTTTTCTAAAAGAATAACATGTTTTTTTTTTTTTTAACTTTTTTCATTCGAAAGTACAAGTCTTCAGTTCCAAAACCCCAAAATTTCAAGTTGGAGAAATGAAGGGTTCATAAATAATTAAATTAAAAAGACGGCGGCGCGTTGCAACAGTATAACCTTTACACTACCGGCATTTTTACGTTAAAAATGAATATTTTTAAAAGGTAAAATTTATTTATATAAATATCTAATATGTCGAAACGAGTTTTCAAGGTCACAGCTGGCTCATATATGAGTCAGGTCGGCAGTCTAAAGGTTAATAAAATGAAATGATAGAGTTACAGGAACTTTTTTTGCTGATTTTAACCTTCGTTTCAGATTTGATCATATACATCATTGTTCTCTTTTATATAAACTTAAAACTAATTTTTTTATTTTCAAACAGTGATCATCATATTCACAAACCTTGAGGGAGTTTTTCTCCAAAAGAAAATTTTTAACTTCTCTGGGTATCTTGGAAAAGTTCGTCCATATTGATCAAGAAGCGGCACAATTAATTCTCATGCATTTTTCCGTACGCGGTTGCGTGAAAGCGCTGCTCTGCTTCAACAGAAAAATCTTCAAAATGATGAAAAAGATTATGGAAGTCGTATTTGTTTTTATAGTATTGCCCAGTTCCATCAGTGAAACAAATACCTTTTTTGGCGAAATCAAGAGAGTTTTTTATTGGGGTAATTGATTATAATTTTTTAGATAAACTGCTACGGCAGCACGAGATAAATTGTCTCAAAAAAGTATCATGCTTGTTTAAGTTTTAAAATTTAATTCTCTATAATAAAGGACCAATGCTGCCAAACTACGCTGATTAGTGTTGCAGTGAAATGATTTTGCCGCTTCTTGGTAAAAAAGACGTACTTTTCCAAGAAACCTAAAAGAGAATTTAAAAATTCTTCTCTGGATGAGTACTCCCTCAAGGTTTATAAATATGAACTTCACTATTAGAAAATAAAAGTATGAGTTTTATGTTTATATAAAAGAGAAAAAAGATGTCTTGAAATGATGAATTAGAAACGATGAATTAAAATTAAAACACAGGTTAAAATCAGCAAAAAGAGTTCCTGTAACTCTATTATTTAATTCTATTAAACTGTTAGCACACGTTAAGAGGCTTGAACTATAACAATTTTCAGGGTCGGAAACTTTAGAAGTATACTCACCTATCCAAGAAGTAAAGAAATCTAAATTTGAGACAAGACCTATTCAATTAAATTCAGATACAAGATATTAGTAAATTCACAAAAAATTGCAAAAGATGGAACACAAAGTATTGACTTATAATAAAAACAGATTAAAATATTATATGATATTTATTAAATTATTATATGATATTTATTAAGTACGAAACAACGAAATAGTGAAATACGTCGGCAACAGCGCGCTCCGGCGTAGCGCACAAAGCACGCGCGGTGATTCGCCGCCGTCTTTTAAATGTTATTACTTATGAACCCTTCATTTCTCCAACTTGAAATTTTTGGGTTTCGAAGATGAAAACTTGTACTTTCGAAAGAAAAAATTAATTTAAAAAAAAATAGTATTATTTTAGAAAAATCAGCCAGAACTTTCAACTCAAGTTTTTGACCGTATAAAAGCATTTCAGAAAATAAACAATAGCACCACTGAAAAGAGGGCGAAAATCTATCGATATATGTTCTTTGTTTTTTTTCCAAGAGACTCAGCATATGATTATGAGAGAGTTGAAAAAAGCGCCAAGGGTAGTTGTTCCGATTAGCGTTTAAGGAAGCTTCCCGGTTTGTCGCGATTTGTTGAACTCATTTAACAATGCACGAATGTGAAATTAATACATATTGATAGCTTAATTTTAATCTAAATACGGAAATATTTTCTTCTAGAAAATATCAAATCTATCGAAAGTTATATTAAAAGTAAAAAAATCATTTTTGCTTACATTTGTGTGCCCCAAGAGACGGCGATGAACGCAATTGTATGCCCCCAATTAATGTGCTTGTACACGTTTGTGTGCTCCCGATTAGTGTACTTTATCATCATAAGAAATATCATTTTCAATATAATCAAACCTATAAATATACAAATTATGATAATATATTACCGTTTCACATATTTATTACAAAAATATATTAATTTACCGGTACTACGATTTGGAAGTTCATTGATATATTTTGCATCGGCTTCTTATGCAATTTTCTTCTTTTTGACGTTAATTTTGAATTCACTTCCAAAATCTATTGCCAGTAAAAGTATAATATAATAAAAAGAAGGTTATAACACTCTATTCTATCACGTGATGAAATATTTCTACACGAAAAAACGTAGTTTGTACAATCACTTTTGAGCCACGTATAACCTAACAAACGTTATGTTTACGCTCTATCGGCACGCATAAATGGTGATTGCGTGCGGTATTACTGCACAAAGTCATTTAAAATACTAGAAATCTCTTGAAATTTGTTATAAATGGTTATTGTGTAAGTGTGAAAATAGTTTTCTAACATGTAACCACTTATTACTTTTTATACTTCAAATTACTATTATACATTATCTTTACTTATAAAAATATTGTTGTTTCTTAGCAACTTCGAATAAGAAAAAGTAATGAATCTTTCCAAATCACATGTTGTACTTTTTAAAGCATTATTGCAATCTTAGTACTGAATAAAAAAATTTGACACTTAAATCTTATAAAAGCTAAATAGATTAATTTTTGAAAGAAAATTATTTCGATGCTGCCTTCGTATCAGCTTATTTCTATGACGCATTTTTGGACGCGTTTAAATAACAGAGCACACAAATAGGGACAGGTACATAAATCGGGGCTCGCTGGCTGATTTCTAGCGGAACTCGTATATTGGGGCCCAGCCGAATCTCGCAAGCTGTGCGGGCAGAGCCACTTTGTACCTACTCCAGCTGGTAGAGACTTCGAGATTAAAAAACGATATGCAATCATTTCCTTTCTTGCGATATCTCATTGGGACAGTTCATCTCAACGTTCTCTATAAAATACATGTTATTCAGAGATTCAAAAGTGGGTTTAAGACACAGTACATCACCCTGGGGGGGATTTTCCGGAAAAGCGATTTCGTACATAATTTTTTTCTAAGCATTTGGGGACTGTATCTACAAGAAACCGTAGAAACATTTTTCCGAACAACGTAATTGCGGCTCTGAGAATTTTTTTTTCGTGTTTAAGACACAGTATATAGCCGTGGGAGGGGGCTTTTCCGGAAAAGCTATTTCGTTCATGATTTTTTTCTAAGCATGTGGGGACTTGTTCTACAAGAAACCGTCTTAACATTTTTCCGAACAACTTAATTGCAGCTCTCGGAATTTTTTTTCATGTTTAAGACACAGTATAACGTCCTGGGGGGGCTTTTCCGGAAAAGCTATTTCGTTCATAATTTTTTTCTAAGCATTTGGAAAGGTTATCTACAAGAAACCGTGGAAACATTTTTCCGAACGACGTAATTACGGCGCTGGGAATTTTTTTTCCCGTTTTCAAGACTGTATATCGCCCTGGGGGGGCTTTTCCGGCGAAGCTATTTCGTTCATAATTTTTTTCTAAGCATTTGGAAACGTTATCTACAAGAAACCGTCTTATCATTTTTCCGAACGACGTAATTGCGGCTATGGGAATTTTTTTTCCTGTTTAAGACACAGTATATCGCCTTCGGGGGACTTTTCCGGAAAAGCTATTTCGTCCATGATTTTTTTCTAAGCATTTGGAAAGGTTATCTACAATAAACCGTCGAAACATTTTTCAGAACGACGTAATGGCTGTTCTGGGAATTTTTTGTCCCGTTTTCAACACGGTATATCGCCCTGGGGGGGCTTTTCCGGAAAAGCTATTTCGTTCATAACTTTTTTCTAAGCGTTTGGGAACGTTATCTAAAAGAAACCGTCGAAACATTTTTCCGAACGACGTAATTGCGGCTCTGGGAATTTTTTTTCCAGTTTTCAACACTGTATATCGCCCTGGGGGGGCTTTTCCGGAAAAGCTATTTCGTTCATAATTTTTTTCAAAGCATTTCGAAAGGTTATCCACAAGAAACCGTAGAAACATTTTTCCGAACGACGTAATTGCGGCTCTGGGAAATTTTTATCCCGTTTTCAACACTGTATATCGCCCTGGGGGGGCTCTTCCGGAAAGATATTTCGTTCCTGATTTTTTTCTAAGCATGTGGGGACTTGGTCTACAAGAATCCATCAAAACATTTTTCCGAACGACGTAATTGCGGCTCTGGGAATTTTTTTTCATGTTTAAGACACAGTATCTCGCCCTGGGGGGCTTTTCCGGAAAAGCTATTTCGTTCATGATTTATGATTTTTCTCTAAGCATGTCGGGACTTGTTCTACAAGAAAGCGTCTTAACATTTCTCCGAACGACTTAATTGCGGTTCTGGTAATTTTTTTTCATGTTTAAGACACAGTATATCGCCCTGGGGGGGCTTTTCCGGAAACGCTATTTCGTTCATAATTTTTTTCTAAGCACTTGAGAACGTTATCTACAAGAAACCGTCGAAACATTTTTCCGAGCGACGTAATTTTGGCTCTGGGAATTTTTTTTCGTGTTTAAGACACAGTATATCGCATTGGGGGGGCTTTTCCGGAAAAGCTATTTCCTTCATAATTTTTTTCTAAGCATCTGGGAACTTGTTCTACAAGAAACCGTCCAAACATTTTTCCGAAAGACTTAATTGCGGTTCTGGGAATTTTTTTTATGTTTAAGATACAGTATATCGCCCTGGGGTGGCTTTTCCGGAAAAGCTATTTCGTACATAATTTTTTTCTAAGCATTTGGAAACGTTATCTACAAGAAACCGTCGAAAGATTTTTCCGAACGACGTAATTGAGGCTCTGGGAATTTTTTTTCTTGTTTAAGACACAGTATATCGCCCTGGGGGGGGCATTTCCGGAAAAGCTATTTCGTTCATGACTTTTTTCTAAGCATGTGGGGACTTGTTCTACAAGAAACCGTCTTAACATTTTTCCGAACGACTTAATTGCGGCTCTGGGAAGTCTTTTTCATGTTTAAGACACAGTATATCGCCCTGGGGGGGGGGGCTTTTCCGGAAAAGCTATTTCGTTCATAATTTTTTTCTAAGCATTTGGGAACGTTATCTACAAGAAACCGTCGAAACATTTTTCCGAACGACGTAATTGCGGCTCTAGGATCTTTTTTTCATGTTTAAGACACAGTATATCGCCCTGGGGGGGCTTTTCCGGATAAGCTATTTCGTTCATAATTTTTTTCTAAGCATTTGGAAAGGTTATCTACAATAAACCGTCGAAACATTTTTCCGAACGACGTAATGGCTGCTCTGGGAATTTTTTGTCCCGTTTTCAATACTGTATATCGCCCTGGGGGGGCTTTTCCGGAAAAGCTATTTCGTTCATAACTTTTTTCTAAGCATTAGGGAACGTTATCTACAAGAAACCGTCGAAACATTTTTCCAAACGACGTAATTGCGGCTCTCGGAATTGTTTTTCATGTTTAAGACACAGTATATCGCCTTGGGGGGGGGGGGGGGGCTTCTCCGGAAAAGCTATTTCGTTCATAATTTTTTTCTAAGCATTTGGGAACGGTATCTACAAGAAACCGTCGAAACATTTTTGCGAACGACGTAATTGCGGCTCTGGGAATTTTTTTTCCGTTTTCAACATTGTATATCGCCCTGGGGGGGCTTTTCCGGAAAAGCTATTTCGTTCATAATTTTTTTCTAAGCATTTGGAAAGGATATCTACAAGAAACCGTCGAAACATTTTTCCGAACGACGTAATTGCGGCTCTGGAAATTTTTTTTCGCGTTTTCAACACTGTATATCGCCCTGGGGGGGCTTTTCCGGAAAAGCTATTTCGTTAATGATTTTTTTCTAAGCACGTGGGGACTTGGTCTACAAGAAACCGTCTTAACATTTTTCCGAACGACGTAATTGCATCAGTGGGAATTTTTTCTCCAGCTTTCGACACTGTATATCGCCCTGGGGGGGCTTTTCCGGAAAAGCTGATTCGTTCCTAATTTTTTTCTAAGCATATGGGAACGTTATCTACAACAAACCGTCGAAACATTTTTCCGAACGACGTAATTTTGGCTCTGGGAATTTTTTTTCGTGTTTAAGACACAGTATATCGCATTGGGGGGGCTTTTCCGGAAAAGCTATTTCCTTCATAATTTTTTTCTAAGCATCTGGGAACTTGTTCTACAAGAAACCGTCCAAACATTTTTCCGAAAGACTTAATTGCGGTTCTGGGAATTTTTTTTTATGTTTAAGATACAGTATATCGCCCTGGGGTGGCTTTTCCGGAAAAGCTATTTCGTACATAATTTTTTTCTAAGCATTTGGAAACGTTATCTACAAGAAACCGTCGAAAGATTTTTCCGAACGACGTAATTGAGGCTCTGGGAATTTTTTTTCTTGTTTAAGACACAGTATATCGCCCTGGGGGGGGCATTTCCGGAAAAGCTATTTCGTTCATGACTTTTTTCTAAGCATGTGGGGACTTGTTCTACAAGAAACCGTCTTAACATTTTTCCGAACGACTTAATTGCGGCTCTGGGAAGTCTTTTTCATGTTTAAGACACAGTATATCGCCCTGGGGGGGGGGGCTTTTCCGGAAAAGCTATTTCGTTCATAATTTTTTTCTAAGCATTTGGGAACGTTATCTACAAGAAACCGTCGAAACATTTTTCCGAACGACGTAATTGCGGCTCTAGGATCTTTTTTTCATGTTTAAGACACAGTATATCGCCCTGGGGGGGCTTTTCCGGATAAGCTATTTCGTTCATAATTTTTTTCTAAGCATTTGGAAAGGTTATCTACAATAAACCGTCGAAACATTTTTCCGAACGACGTAATGGCTGCTCTGGGAATTTTTTGTCCCGTTTTCAATACTGTATATCGCCCTGGGGGGGCTTTTCCGGAAAAGCTATTTCGTTCATAACTTTTTTCTAAGCATTAGGGAACGTTATCTAAAAGAAACCGTCGAAACATTTTTCCGAACGACGTAGTTGCGGCTCTGGGAATATTTTTTCCAGTTTTCAACACTGTATATCGCCCTGGGGGGGGCTTTTCCGGAAAAGCTATTTCGTTCATGATTTTTTTCTAAGCATGTGAGGACTTGATCTACAAGAAACCATCCAAACATTTTTCCGAACGACGTAATTGCGGCTCTGGGAAATTTTTTTCGTGTTTAAGACACAGTAAATCGCATTGGGGGAGCTTTTCCGGAAAAGCTATTTCGTTCATAATTTTTTTCTAAGCATTTGGAAAGGTTATCTACAAGAAACAGACGTAACATTTTTCCGAACGACGTAATTGCGGCTCCGGGAATTTTGGTCATGTTTAAGACACAGTATATCGCCCTGGGGGGGCTTTTCCGGAAATGCTATGTCGTTCATAATTTTTTTCGAAGCATGTGGGGACTTGTTCTACAAGAACCCGTCTTAACATTTTTCCGAACGTCTTAATTGCGGTTCTGGGAATTTTTTTTCATGTTTAAGACACAGTATATCGCCCTGGGGGGGCTTTTCCGGAAAAGCTATTTCGTTCATAATTTTTTTCCAAGCATTTGGAAACGTTATCTACAAGAAACCGTCGAAACATTTTTCCAAACGACGTAATTGCGGCTCCGGGAATTTTGGTCATGTTTAAGACACAGTATATCGCCCTGGGGGGGCTTTTCCGGAAAAGCTATTTCGTTCATAATTTTTTCCAAGCATTTGGAAACGTTATCTACAAGAAACCGTCGAAACATTTTTCCAAACGACGTAATTGCAGCTCTCGGAATTGTTTTTCATGTTTAAGACACAGTATATCGCCTTGGGGGGGGGGGGGGGGTTCTCCGGAAAAGCTATTTCGTTCATAATTTTTTTCTAAGCATTTGGGAACGGTATCTACAAGAAACCGTCGAAACATTTTTGCGAACGACGTAATTGCGGCTCTGGGAATTTTTTTTCCGTTTTCAACATTGTATATCGCCCTGGGGGGGCTTTTCCGGAAAAGCTATTTCGTTCATAATTTTTTTCTAAGCATTTGGAAAGGTTATCTACAAGAAACCGTCGAAACATTTTTCCGAACGACGTAATTGCGGCTCTGGAAATTTTTTTTCGCGTTTTCAACACTGTATATCGCCCTGGGGGGGCTTTTCCGGAAAAGCTATTTCGTTAATGATTTTTTTCTAAGCACGTGGGGACTTGGTCTACAAGAAACCGTCTTAACATTTTTCCGAACGACGTAATTGCATCAGCGGGAATTTTTTCTCCAGCTTTCGACACTGTATATCGCCCTGGGGGGGCTTTTCCGGAAAAGCTGATTCGTTCATAATTTTTTTCTAAGCATATGGGAACGTTATCTACAACAAACCGTCGAAACATTTTTCCGAACGACGTAATTGCGGCTCTGGGAATTTTTTTTCATGTTTAAGACACAGTATATCGCCCTGGGGGGGCTTTTCCGGAAAAGCTATTACGTTCATAATTTTTTTCCAAGCATTTGGGAACGTTATCTACAAGAAACCATCGAAACAATTTTGCGAACGACGTAACTGCGGTTCTGGGAATTTTTTTTCTCGTTTTCAACACTGTATATCGCCCTGGGGGGGCTTTTCCGGAAAAGCTATTTCGTTAATGATTTTTTTCTAAGCATTTGGAAAGGTTATCTACAAGAAACCGTCGAAACATTTTTCCGAACGACGTAATTGCGGCTCTGGGAATTTTTTTTCTCGTTTTCAACACTGTATATCGCCCTGGGGGGGCTTTTCCGGAAAAGCTATTTCGTTAATGATTTTTTTCTAAGCACGTGGGGACTTGGTCTACAAGAAACCGTCTTAACATTTTTCCGAACGACGTAATTGCATCAGTGGGAATTTTTTCTCCCGTTTTCAACACTGTATATCGCCTTGGGGGGGCTTTTCCGGAAAAGCTAATTGGTTCATAATTTTTTTCTAAGCATATGGCAACGTTATCTACAACAAACCGTCGAAACATTTTTCCGAACGACGTAATTGCGGTTCTGGGAATTTTTTCCCCTTTTCGACACTGTATATCGCCCTGGGGGGGCTTTTCCGGAAAAGCTATTTCGTTCATGATTTTTTTCTAAGCATGCGGGGACTTGTTCAACAAGAAACTGTCTTAACATTTTTCCGAACGACTTAATTGCGGTTCTGGGAATTTTTTTTAATGTTTAAGACACAGTATATCGCCCTGGGGGGGCTTTTCCGGAGGAGCTATTTCGTTCATAATATTTTTTTTTGCATTTGGGAACATTATCTACAAGAAACCGTCGAAACATTTTTCCGAACGACGTAATTGCGGCTCTGGGAATTTTTTTTTCCCGTTTTCAACACTGTATATTGCCCTGGGAAGGCTTTTCCGGAAAAGCTATTTCGTTCATGATTTTTTTGTAAGCATGTGGGGACATGTTCTACAAGAAACCGTCTTACCATTTTTCCGAACGACTTAATTGCGGTTCTGGGAATTTTTCTTCCTGTATAAGACACAGTATATCGCATTAGGGGAGCTTTTCCGGAAAAGCTATTTCGTTCATGACTTTTTTCTAAGCATGTGGGGACTTGTTCTACAAGAAACCGTCTTAACATTTTTTCGAACGACTTAATTGCGGTTCTGGGAATTTTTTTTCATGTTTAAGACACAGTATATCGCCCTGGGGGGCCTTTCCGGAAAAGCTATTTCGTTCATAATTTTTTTTCTAAGTATTTGGAAACGTTATCTACAAGAAACCGTCGAAACATTTTTTCGAACGACTTAATTGCGGTTCTGGGAATTTTTTTTCATGTTTAAGACACAGTATATCGCCCTGGGGGGGCTTTCCGGAAAAGCTATTTCGTTCATAATTTTTTTTCTAAGTATTTGGGAACGTTATCTACAAGAAACCGTCGGAACATTTTTCCGAACGACGTAATTGTGGCTCTCAGAATTTTTTTTCCCGTTTTCAACACTATATATCGCTCTGGGGGAGCTTTTCCGGAAAAGCTATTTCGTTCATAATTTTTTTCTAAGCATTTGGAAAGGTTATCCACAAGAAACCGTCGAAACATTTTTCCGAACGATGTAATTGCGGCTCTGGGAAATTTTTATCCCGTTTTCAACACTGTATATCGCCCTGGGGGGGCTTTTCCGGAAAGCTATTTCGTTCATGATTTTTTCTAAGCATGTGGGGACTTGGTCTACAAGAATTCATCAAAACATTTTTTCGAACGACGTAATTGCGGCTCTGGTAATTTTTTTTATGTTTAAGACAGAGTATCTCGCCCTGGGGGGGCTTTTCCGGAAAAGCTATTTCGTTCATAATTTTTTTCTAAGCACTTGGGAACGTTATCTACAAGAAACCGTCGAAACATTTTTCCGAACGACGTAATTTTGGCTCTGGGAATTTTTTTTCGTATTTAAGACACAGTATATCGCCTTGGGGGGGCTTTTTCGGTAAAGCTATTTCGTTCATAATTTTTTTCTAAGCATTTGGAAACGTTATCTACAAGAAACCGTCGAAACATTTTTTCGAACGAGATAATTGCGGCTCTGGGAATTTTTTTTCGTGTTTAAGACAGTATATCTTGGGGGGGCTTTTCCGGAAAACCTATTTCGTTAATGACTTTTTTCTAAGCATGTGGGGACTTGTTCTACAAGAAACGGTCTTAACATTTTTCCGATCGACTTAATTGCGGCTCTGGGAAGTTTTCTTCATGTTTAAGACACAGTATATCGCCCTGGGGGAGGGGGGGGGGGCTTTTCCGGAAAAGCTATATCGTTCATAATTTTTTTCTAAGCATTTGGAAAGGTTATCTACAAGAAACCGTCGAAACATTTTTCCGTACGACGTAATTGCGGCTCTGGGAATTTTTTTTCGGGTTTAAGACACAGTATATCGCCTTGGGGGGGGCTTTTCCGGAAAAGCTATTTCGTACAGAATTTTTTCTAAGCATTCGGGAACGTTATCTACAAGAAACCGTCGAAACATTTTTCCGATCGACGTAATTGCGGTTCTGGGAATTTTTTTTCATGTTTAAGACACAGTATATCGCGCTGGGGGGGGGGGGGGCTTTTCCGGAAAAGCTATTTCGTTCATAATTTTTTTCTAAGCATTTGGAAAGGTTATCTACAAGAAACAGTCGTAACATTTTTCCGAACGACTTAATTGCGGTTCTGGTAATTTTCTTTCATGTTTAAGACATAGTATATCGCCCTGGGGGGGCTTTTCCGGAAAAGCTATTTCGTTCAAAATTTTTTTCTAAGCATTTGGGAAGGTTATCTACAAGAAATCATCGAAACATTTTTCCGAACGACGTAATTGCGGCTCTGGGAATTTTTTTTCGTGTTTAAGACACAGTACATCGCCTTGGGGGCGCTTTTCCGGAAAAGCTATTTCGTTGATGATTTTTTTCTAAGCATGTGGGGACTTGTTCTACAAGAAACCGTCTTAACATTTTACCGAACGACGTAATTGCGTCTCTGGGAATTTTTTTTTCCGTTTTCGACAGTGTATATCGCCATAGGGGGGGCTTTTCCGGAAAAGCGATTTTGTTCATGATTTTTTTCTAAGCATGTGGGGACTTGGTCTACAAGAAACTGTCTTAACATTTTTCCGAACGACTTAATTGCGGTTCTGGGAATTTTTTTTCATGTTTAAGACACAGTATATCGCCCTGGGGGGGCTTTTCCGGAAAAGCTATATCGTTCATAATTTTTTTCTAAGCATTTGGAAAGGTTATCTACAAGAAACCGTCGAAACATTTTTCCGAACGAGGTAATTGCATCTCTGGGAATTTTTTTTCGTGTTTCAGACACAGTATATCGCCTTGGGGAGGCTTTTCCGAAAAGCTATTTCGTTCATGACTTTTTTCTAAGCATGTGGGGACTTGTTCTACAAGAAACCGTCTTAAGATTTTTCCGAACGACTTAATTGCGGCTCTGGGAAGTTGTTCTCATGTTTAAGACAGAGTATATCGCCCTGGGGGGGGGGGGGCTTTTCCGGAAAAGCTATTTCTTTCATAATTTTTTTCTAAGCATTTGGAAAGGTTATCTACAAGAAACCGTCGAAACATTTTTCCGAACGACGTATTGCGGCTCTGGGAATTTTTTTTCCTGTTTAAGACACAGTATATCGCCTTGTGGGGGCTTTTCCGGAAAAGCTATTTCATTCAGAATTTTTTTCTAAGCATTTGGGAACGTTATCTACAAGAAACCGTCGAAACATTTTTCCGAACGACGTAATTGCGGCTCTGGGTTTTTTTTTCATGTTTAAGACACAGTATATCGCCCTGGGGGGGCTTTTCCGGATAAGCTATTTCGTTCATAATTTTTTTCTAAGCATGTGGGGACTTGGTCTATAAGAATCCGTCAAAACATTTTTCCGAACGATGTAATTGCGGCTCTGGGAATTTTTTTTCATGTTTAAGCCACAGTATATCGCCCTGGGGGGGCTTTTCCGGAAAAGCTATTTCGTTCATAATTTTTTTCTAAGCATTTGGGAACGTTATGTACAAGAAACCGTCGAACGAAGAGCGCTATATCATCCACTATAGTGTTCTCAAGCAGACGTCAAGCTGGTGCGCAAGTGGGAGGGGCGCTATGGGGCCGAGCCCCTCATAGCCAAGCCAAACTTCCACAGCACAGCCGTCTTCAGGGAGGACCTGGTGACGGAGGTCACAATCAGGAAGCCGGTACACGTGGGCCTCGCAGTGTTGAATTTTTCCAAGACCCTCGTATACCGGTTCCACTACGAATACATGCAGCCCACTGTAGGTGAGTCGTCGAAGCTGATGTATACCGATACGGACAGCCTCATCTACGAGGTCCGCGGCTTCGACATGTACGAAGCCATGAAGCGCGACCTTCATGAGTTCGACACTTCGGACTTTGCCGAGGACAACCAATTTGGTATACGTCGTGCGAATAAGAAGGTAGTAGGACAAATGAAGGACGAGTGCAATGGCAACGTCATGTTGGAGTTCGTGGGCCTTCGTAGCAAGATGTACGGTGTCTGTATCGAAGGTCAGAAAACCATCAAGAAGGCGAAGGGTGTCCAGTCCTCGGTGGTCAAGGCCAACATCAGCTTCGAGGACTACGTGCGCTGCCTGCATGAGCAGCAGGTGCTGGCAAAGGAGCAGCGCAACATACGCTCCCGCCTGCACGTCATCCGCACGGAGAAGGAGCAGAAGATCGCGTTCAGCCCCCACGAAGACAAGCGCCATCTGGCGCTTGGCGAAACGGATAGTGTCCCGTGGTGGCACTTCTCCATCTGCCAGTGCGAGATGACGCGGCGCAATGGTGGGGCGTGCGCGTGCGGGCAGGTCTCGACGTGCTCCGACCTGTCAGCAAGCTTCAGCCAATCAGAGAGCTCCCCCACTCCTACTGCAGCGGCCACGGTGGCCCAAAAAGTGGTCGGGAGGAAGATACTTAAGGCGCTGAAGCCAGCCGGACACATCAGTCGCTCAAAGGATCTCCAGAAGAAGAAGCACTCCACCACAGCTATCTCCGAACCTCTGAAAAAGAGGCCTAGGATCCAGGACTAAGGAACAACCTAGGGTAAGAACTTTACACACACTCTCTCTCTCTCTCTCCCTCCCTTCCCCCATAATAATCATGATTTTTTCTCTTTCTAGATGGATCTATCGACGTGGAGCACGATCACAGCTTCATGGTTATTGCATTGCACCGCATCAAGACCAAATATGGACCGAAGTACGTGGTCAACTTGATGTGTCTGAAGTTCTGAACGTTCATCGTGAACGAAATATCGAAAATTTCCAAATTCGGTTTTTTTGATATTATCTCCTAGAGATATGCATAAAACATGTACAAACTGCAAAATAAGTTATTTCCAAAGTGATCATCC
Organism: Torymus aiolomorphi; assembly: GCA_036365515.1. Classification (NCBI taxonomy): domain Eukaryota; kingdom Metazoa; phylum Arthropoda; class Insecta; order Hymenoptera; family Torymidae; genus Torymus; species Torymus aiolomorphi. Next base: position 171,745,682 of record CM070875.1, read on the forward strand.
CCCCAAATCATCCCTAAAACCACACCGACTAGACAATACATTACAAAAAAAAATTGATACCATCTGAGTTTATGAATTTAAGACAAATTTTATGGCTGATATTTCTTCCAGATGTTGTCATAGCCTTGCAAAAAAATTGGGGATATGAAATTCGATCAGGAACCTTTCGCTTGGGGGGCGCAAAGGTGCTAAAATAGCCGAAAATACAAGAAAAATAAAGTGAAAAAATCATCTCTCGTGAGTTTATTAATTTAAGACAAATTTTATGGCTGATCTTTCTTCCAGATGTTGCCATAGACTTGTAAAAAAATTGGGGACATCAAATTCGATCCGGAACCTTTCGCTTAGGGGGTGCAAAGGGGCTAAAATAGCCGAAAATACACGAAAAATAACGTGAAAAAATCATCTCTCGCAAGTTTATTAATTTAAGACAAATTTTTATGGCTGATATTTCTTCCAGATGTTGCCATAGCCTTGTAAAAAAATTGGAGACATGAAATTCGATCCGGAACCTTTCGCTTAGGGGGTGCAAAGGGGCTAAAATAGCCGAAAATACACGAAAAATAACGTGAAAAAATCATCGCTCGCGAGTTTCTTAATTTAAGACAAAATTTTATCGCTGATATTTCTTCCAGATGTTGGTACAGCCTTGTAGAAAAATTGGCGATAAGAAATTCGATCCGGAACGTCTCGTTTGGGGGGTGCAAAGGAACTAAAATAGCGGAAAATACTCGCAAAACACCGAGAAAAAAATCATCTCACGCGAGTTTATTAATTTAAGACAAATCTTATGGCTGATATTTTTTCCAGATGTTGCCATAGCCTTGTAAAAAAATTGGGGATATGAAATTTGATCCGGAACCTTTAGCTTAGGGGGTGCAAAGGGGCTAAAATAGCCGAAAATACACGAAAAATAACGTGAAAAAATCATCTCTCGCGAGTTTATTAATTTAAGACAAATTTTATGGCTCATATTTCTTTCAGATGTTGCCATAGCCTTGTAAAAAAATTGGCGATAAGAAATTCGATCCGGAACGTCTCGCTTAGGGGGTGCAAATGGACTAAAATAGCGGAAAATACTCGCTAAACACCGGAAAAAAAAACATCTCTCGCGAGTTTATTAATTTAAGACAAATTTTATCGCCGATATTTCTTCCAGATGTTGCCACAGCCTTGTAAAAAAATTGACGATAAGAAATTCGATCCGGAACGTCTCGCTTGGGGGGTGCAAACGAACTAAAATAGCGGGAAATACTCGCAAAACACCGAGAAAAAAATCATCTCTCGCAAGTTTATTAATTTAAGACAAATTTTATGGCTGGTATTTCTACCAGATATTGCCATAGCCTTATAAAAAAATTGGGGATATGAAATTCGATCCCGAACCTTTCGCTTGGGGGGTGCAAAAGGGGCTAAAATAGCCGAAAATACACGAAAAATAACGTGAAAAAATCATCTCTCGTGTGTTTATTAATTTAAGATAAATTTTATAGCTGATATTTCTTCCAGATGTTGCCACAGCCTTGTAAAAAAATTGGCGATAAGAAATTCGATCCGGAACGTCTCGCTTGGGGGGTGCAAAGGAACTAAAATAGCGGGAAATACTCGCAAAACACCGAGAAAAAAATCATCTCTCGCGAGCTTATTAATTTAAGACAAATTTTATTGCTGATATTTCTTCCAGATGTTGCCACGGCCTTGTAGAAAAATTGGCAATAAGGAATTCGATCCGGAACGTCTCGCTTGGGGGGTGCAATGGTGCTAAAATAGCCGAAAATACACAAAAAATAACGTAATAAAATCATCTCTCGTGACTTTATTAATTTAAGACAAATTTTATCGCTGATATTTCTTCCAGATGTTGCCACAGCCTTGTAAAAAAATTGGCGATAAGAAATTCGATCCGGAACGTCTCGCTTGGGGGGTGCAAACGAACTAAAATAGCGGGAAATACTCGCTAAACACCGGAAAAAAAACATTTCTCGCCAGTTTATTAATTTAAGACAAATTTTATGGCTGATATTTCCACCAGATGTTGCCACAGCCTTGTAAAAAAATTGGCGATAAAAATTCAATCCGGAACGTCTCGCTTGGGGGGTGCAAAGTGACTAAAATACCGGAAAATACTCGCAAAACACCGAGAAAAACATCATCTCTCGCGAGTTTATTAATTTAAGACAAATTTTGTGGCTGATATTTCTTGCAGATGTTGCCATAGCCTTGCAAAAAAATTGGGGATAAGAAATTCCATCCGGAACGACTCGCTTAGGGGGTGCAAAGGAACTAAAATAGCGGAAAATACTCGCAAAACACCGAGAAAAAAATCATCTCTCGCAAGTTTATTAATTTAAGACAAATTTTATGGCTGGTATTTCTACCAGATATTGCCATAGCCTTACAAAAAGTTTGGGGATATGAAATTCGATTGGGAACCTTGCGCTTAGGGGGTGCAAAGGGGCTAAAATAGCCGAAAATACTCGCAAAACACCGAGAAAAAAATCATCTCTCGCGAGTTTATTAATTTAAGACAAATTTTATGGCTGATATTTCTTTCAGATGTTGCCACAGCTTTGTAAAAAAATTGGGGATATGAAATTCGATCCGGAACCTTTCGCTTGGGGGGTGCAAAGGGGCTAAAATAGCCGAAAATACACGAAAAATAACGTGAAAAAATCATCTCTCGCAAGTTTTTTAATTTAAGACAAATTTTATGGAATAAATTACATGAGGAGATTGCTATGGCCTTGTAGAAAAATTGGCGATATGAAAATTGTGCCGGATCCATTCGCTTGGGCAGTGCAAAGGGGCTAAAATAGCGGAAAGTATACGAAAAATATCGAGAAAAAATCATCTCTTGTGAGTTTATTAATTTAAGACCAATTTTATGGAATAAATTACTTGAGGAGATTGCCTTGGCCTTGTAGAAAAAATGAATATATATAATAAATATATATTATATATATTCCTTCCAAATGTTGTCATAGCCTTGTCAAAAAATTGGGGATACGGAATGGATCCGGAACCTTTCGCTTGGGGGGTGCAAAGGGGCTAAAATAGCGGAAAGTATACGAAAAATATCGAGAAAAAATTATCTCTCGTGAGTTTATTAATTTAAGACCAATTTTATGGAATAAATTACATGAGGAGATTGCTATGGCCTTGTAGAAAAATTGGCGATATGAAAATTGTGCCGGATCCATTCGCTTGGGCAGTGCAAAGGGGCTAAAATAGCGGAAAGTATACGAAAAATATCGAGAAAAAATCATCTCTTGTGAGTTTATTAATTTAAGACCAATTTTATGGAATAAATTACTTGAGGAGATTGCCATGGCCTTGTAGAAAAATTGGCGATATGAAAATTGTTCCGGATCCATTCGCTTGGGCGGTGCAAAAGTGCTAAAAAGTCTAAAAATACATGGAAAACAGGAAAAAAAAATAATTTCTTGTTAGTTTATTAATTTAAGACAAATTTTATGACTGAAATTACTTCAAGATGTTGCCATAGCTTTTTAAAAAAATTGCCGATATGTAAATCGACCCGGAACCTTTCGCTTGGGGTGTGGAAATGGTCTAAAATAGCGAAAGTACACAAAGAAGACTGAAAACAAATCAGCTCTCTTGAGTTTATGAATTTGAGTTATTTTTATGGCTGAAAATAATTTATTGTGTTGCTATTAATTTGTGAAAAAATTGGTGAAAATATTTCATTATTCCAAACTTTTCGGATTTTATTCGTCCCAATCAGTCAAGACCGTAAGTGAAAGTCACCGTCGATCAATTGTGGGCTCGTTTTAGACGAATTTGGCCAATCAGGAAAGGTTTTATTTCGGCTTCACATTTCCTTCATCATTCTTTTAAGGGATGAATATATTCGTAATAATAGACTAATATAAAATATATCTGAGAAAAATTATTTTTTACTTTTGTATGCCAAGTCTTATTCCTTCGCTATAATATTTTATTTGTAAGAAATCAATTGACAAAACAAAAATGGTTTTGGTTTCGCTATTTTTTCATACCTCCATTACTTTTCGGAAAATGTTCTTCAGAAAACTCTAAGCAAAATTAGTTTTTGATATACGTGTCCATAATATTCGATGTTATCGTCTTTTTTGCCGACGTAAAATACGATTTCACGTACCTGAGTTTCGCGTGCGTGCAATCGCGTTTGTACGTTTGCAAACGAGTCCGTAAAATCGAATGACGGGCAAGCATATCCAAATAGCACATTATGCAATATGGGCATAAAATGAGCTGAAAATTTCTTACCTGACTCTGAAATAGCTCTACTTTCCGTGACGAATCCATGTTAGGTCCTTTTTGTATGCTTGAAAGTTGTGTAGGCATAGGGAATCGCGCATTTCGAGTCATGTACTATGCAGTTACAAATCTTTGCATTTTCTGTTTTTATTTGCATAGCTTATTACAAATATATGCGCCTTTTTTATATTTATTTTAAATCGAAATGTAATTTTTTTCAATTGTTTGTATAAGTGGTAATAACTCTTGTTATTTTACCATTGAAACTTTAAATATTATCTTTTATCATTCTAAACAAGCCATAAAGTATATAAGATATAAATTTTACACTAAGAGAATAATTTTACAAAATTACGTTCTAGGTAGCGGGGAAAGAATTTTTTTCCCGCTAAACTTTGCAAAAATTGATTTTTTATCTTTTCCCAACTTACGCTCGGAATGCGCGATTTTCTATGCGACTTTTAGTCGTGAAAAAGTGCATGTTTCAAGCAACTGTCCAAGAAAAATACTATTTTGGCGCGAACAAGTATAAGACCATGGTACCATGTAAAGTAACACCAATCCTTCTGTTAGGGGCGCCTAATGTAATTATTTTTTTCACATTTAATTTAAGGAGCGAAGCGGTGGTGACAAGCACACGAGTGTAGAATAATATTTCGCGCGTGTATCGATCGATATATCTATACAGGGGGAGTAAAAGCGATTTGTAAAATTTATGTATATGTAAAATCGCATCTTAGGCATACTGAATCGAAAAAATATATGTACTGATTTCTCCCATTAGATTTGTGGCCTACGAGATGCATGCGTTACAGAATTTAGGGTACGTTACTCAAGCAGAGAAAATCATTTGCATCGGCGAAACATTTTCCTGTTAGTTTTTCTAAAAAAAAATGCTCGTGCATCCGATAAAGATGGAAATTTCGTGTCAATGACTGGGGATTTTTCGAAAAATACAATATTATGGAAACGAAAAATTACAATTGAAAATCAGATTTGACAATATAACGATGTTATTCTTAATAATGTATGCAACAGCAGAATCAATAAGTTCTGTCTGGTTTAAATTTCTTTGAAATCCTGAAATCTACTCATCACATACTAATGATTTTACAGTCGCTTTTATTTTAAATAATATGAAAACTCAATTTTTGCCAAATCTTAATGCGATTTTACACACGAATATCGTATATATAATATTACCACGGAAAATTGTGATTTGAAAGAAAGCAATGGAACAATTCAGATCTGAAATATCTTTAGGATTTATGAACCAATCTTCGCAGCGAACAAACTAGTGCAATATATCTGTAATCTCTCCCACTTACAAAATTGATATTAAATTTGAATCTCATATTTACTGCACCTATCCATACAAAAGCAAATTTGATTATTTTTACAAATGGGTTTTCTCTCTATAACTATTAACTCCACTTTTCTCACATTATGAAAAATTTCCCTTGGCTTTAAGTACGTTAATTATTTAACCTATAACTAACATTAGTTTTAATGTACAAAAAAGAAATAAACAGAATTACTCTTAAAAGAAAAAACAAATTTTTACCATTAATTATAATTTCTTTTATTGAAAAGTTGATTTTAGCTTTGTGTTTAATCATCTATTAAATTACGAGCTATAAGTGCGCCAAATTGGAGCGAAGTTGGCAAATCGGGAAGAGATGGCCTGTGCCCGGCCGGCGTTGACTCGCGCCGCTCGCGCGACTCCGCTACTCTCGAATATATAGATATCTATTCATATACACACGATCAGTGCGACTTGAGTCGTGACGTAGTGGGGGAAGCGGTAGAAGGTTCAGCTGACGCAGCTCACGAGAGTCGGCGGCGCTCGAACAAAACTGTATACAGCGCGAGATCAGTTCCTGGAATCGCTGCGGAGCGGGGGGAATCGGAGAGAGTCGGCATGGCCGCACGGCCGCCGCTGGCTTGCCTGAGTCCGATGCGCTCGAACCTCGAAAACATGTGAGAGCGTCCACCGTAGGAGCAGGCCAGCAGGCGCGCGCGGCGCATTTTTGGGCGTAAAATACGCTCTGTTTAACTCGCTTATAATCGTATGCGCAGTCTCTGAGAAAAAAACAAAAGACATATGAGGCGTTTCACGTTAGCTCTCCATGCGCGGCGCGCGAGCGCGAAATCATGATGTTTTCAGCTTGTGTTTGAAGGGCTAAGATGTATCTAAAAAAAATAATCCCCAAGTGATTTCGATGTATTTTTTCCCCAGCTTTCCGATGGTGCTATTAGTTTCTCAAAATTTTTCAAATTCTAAGTATTTCTTGAATAATATCTCGAAAAAATCAAAAAACCCCTATGTAGAAAAAGGCTATATCCATGTAAAATTTCCTCCTCTTTCGATCTAGCAGGTCAAAAAAAATATTAAAAATATAGTTTTTGAGATATAACACGTTTTATGTTTTTTTGAGGTTAGAATTGAAAAATTTTAAGAAACTAATAGCATCATCGGAAAGCTGAGGAAAAAATACATCGAAATCACTTGGGGATTATTTTTTTTAGATACATCTTAGCCCTTCAAACACAAGCTGAAAACAGCATGATTTCGCGCTCACGCACCGCGCCTGGAGAGCTGACGTGAAACGCCTCATATATCGATACACTTTTTCCTGCTCTTTCCAATAGTGCTATGTTTGTTACTCCGAAACGCTTTCTTCCGATTGAAAATTCAAGTTGAAAGTTCAAAGTCATTTTTCTCACGGTACATCATGTTCTTTTTTCAAAATGCATTTTACCATTGGAAAGTACAAGTCTTATGCTTATAGACCCTAATTTTTTGAGTTGGAGAAATGAAGGATTCAAAAGTAATAAGATTAAAAAGACAGAGGCGAGCGCCCGCTTCGCGCTGCGCCCCAGCGAGTTCTCAAACATCATTTTTATTAATATAGGTCATACATTTCACTTTTTTAGCATTTTTAATTTCTCTAGGTTTTTCAGAAATCTATGCTTTCATTAGATAAGATGTGGCGCAGTCATTATACTATAATAATAAGAATCAATGTAGTTTGACGACAATAGTCATTTACCATAAAAGATCGGATTCTAAAATTAAACACAAAAGAATGATAATTATTTGAGACAATTTAATTTACGATGCCGTAGCACTTTACCTAATCTAAGAAATAATAATTACATTAAAAAATGTTTTGATTTCGTTAAAAAAGTTAATGTTTAAAAAATATACACAACGTGTAGAATCTTCTTCACCACTATGAAGATTTTTCTGTTGAAGTTGCATTGTCATCGAATTGCTCACGGAAAAAATGGATGTGATAGAATTGGAGCTTTCGTCAAAAGTAATGTTAGGCGGACAAGTTTGGGGGAAGTATCTGATAATTATATACCAACGCCACAAGATCTTTACGAGAGGGTAATAAAATATTTTGCAAATATTGTTTGGTTTTTTTCATCAAAAGATGAATATTTAAAAACAATACATAAACTAAAACCAAGGTTAGATTCAGCAAAAACAGTGCCTGAAACTCCATCGTTTCACTACATCAAATTATATATTAGCAGATATAGGAAAGTTAGATCTAAAACGATTTACAGCATCAGGAACTTCCCAATTGTACCATACCTATTCGAATAAAAATAAAAAAAAATTAGAAATTTAACTAGAAATTAACAGGATTGAAAGTTAAAATTGTGACCTACTAATAAAAATGATGTTCGAGGCTTTATTGTTTAATGATATTTTCCAGTATGAAAAACCGAAATAATTCACTACATTTATTAGTATATAGAGCACGCTCGGGCGCAGCGCGAAGAGCGCGTGCGGCCACTCGTCGCTGACTTTTTAAGGTGGCTCCAGCGGTCTAGTAGACCTAAAGCTATGAACATTTTTTATAAAAATTCATTTACACATCCCAATCTGAAAACTGATATGGCAGGAAGCAGAGTTGTTAACATAACGGAAATAGTATATTACAGACCTAGGCCGGTAAAATAAGAAATCTCTCAGATCACATGTAATTGTCGGCCGAGGCGAAGCCGAGGTTGACAAACATGTGATCTGAGGCTTTCTTTTTTACTGGCCAAGGTGTGTACACTATTTTTCTGTCTGACGGCGCCGGAAAGCGGCAACTTCGTTTCGCGCAGCGGCCGTAAAGTTGACGCTTTCCGGCCGGAGGACAGAAAATATTTTTATTAAAAAATTTCCAATTTTGCAAAAGTATATTTTGTCCATTAAAAAAAATTCAATAAGAAATACAAATCTTTTTTGTTTTTCATTCAATTTTAATTTGCAAGCTCTCATTTTCTTCCTTGTTAAATTTCAGGGGGAATCAACGATATCAAAATTGAAACATTTTCAAAACCTGTAAAGTTATATGCAATTGTTTGTAGATTTGTTACTGAATTTTATAAACAATTGCTTATAACTTTGCAGGTTTTGAAATTTTTTCAATTTTGATATCGTTGACTCCCCCTGAAATTTAATAAGGAAGAAAATGAGACCTTTCAAATTAAAATTGAATGAAAAACAAAAAAAATTTTTATTTCTTATTGAATTTTTAATGGACAAAATATACTTTTGCAAAATTGGAAATTTTCTAACAAAAATATTTTCCGTTATGTTAAGAACTCTGCTTCCTATCATATCAGTTTTCAGATTGGAATGTGTAAATGAGTTTTTGTAAAAAATGTTCATAGCTTTAGGTCTACTAGACCGCTGGAGCCACCTTAAAGGGATGTGTGTATTACCGACATAATTTTTCAAAGAGTATATCTCATGACAGTACTAAAAGAATCGCTTCAGAAAAATTCTGAGCATAGTATTGACATATACGAAGGGCATGAAAATTGTGTTTTTCCTAATAAATGTTTAGATATTTTTGATGTGAAACATCTTATGGCGCGCCTGGCGAGTAACGACAGCGGTCGGTGTCGTGATGCGTGGTGCGAAAACTTCGGGGAGTCGCGCAACTGCTCGGCTCGCTCCGTCGTTTAGGCTCCGCCTCCGGCCTATACTCGGCTTTCTCCCGCTGATGCGACGCTTCTCCCTCTACTCCGGCCTACTCGGCTCTCTCTCTCTCTCTTTCTCTCGCTGATGCGACGCTTCCCGCTCTAGTTCTTGTGTGTGTGTGCATGTGTATAGCGTCTCTCTCTCCCGCTCTACTCCTTATGTGTGTGTGTGCGTCTGTATAGCGTCTCTCTCTCTCTCTCTCTCTCTCTCTCTCTCTCTCTCTCTCTCTCTCTCTCTCTCTCTCTCTCTCTCTCTCTCTCTCTCTCTCTCTCTCTCTCTCTCTCTCTCTCTCTGTAGCGTGATGCCAAACTCACAGCAGTTGCTTATACGTGGCGTGATGCGAAGTATCTTCACGTACAGTGCATATTTTGTAAGAATCTCAAAGATGAGTCAGCATCGTTAATTACGTTCCTTCAAGAAGAATTTTAGTTGTACATGAATAATAATCCAAATGAATCTATAACGAGATATGGTACAACAATAGATGCGGTATTCACAAGACATCTTCACGACGTTACAAGTAACACTTTTGTTGCTTATTTTAGTTATCATCGGCCTATTGTAACTTTCATACCATCAGAAACCTCAAGTGTTAATATTACAGAAATAAGTGATGATACTGAATTATAATAGTTTATTTGAATTATTATTGTTTTATATAATTCATGTATATTTTTATGTAATTATTTATTTATATATATATATATGTGTGTGTGTGTGTGTGTGTGTGTGTGTGTGTGTGTGTGTGTGTGTGTGTGTGTGTGTGTGTGTGTGTATGTTTTATATATATATATATATATAATTAACATTGTCTTGCTAAAATATATCTAAAAAATGTTTTTTATCATTTTAACTTGTTCAATATTTGTGTATTCCCTTCCATTGCATCCTTTTCTTATGAAACTCAATTAATTCTTTTTCAATAATAATCAATTTCCATGTTTTTTAATTAAAAGAAACTGTTGCGATAGCTCACTCGTAACAATCGATAAGTAGGAATGTGCATTTTTGTAACTTTAGTCCAATTTTTCAACGAGTATATCTCATGAGAGTACTAATAAAATCACTCGAAAAAAATTTTTGAGTAAAGTTTTTATATATAAGGAGGGCGTGAAAATAATGTTTTGCCAAATTAATGTTTGAAAAGTTAATTTATTAAATAATGAAATTGGGTTAATTTTGAAACTCCACATGACCTTAATCTTGTAACTATTGAACCCTTTTTGCTCAAAACTGTCCCACTATTGCATACTTTACCTTATATCAATAAGCCATATTTTGAAAAATTATTTAGCTTTTATAGCATTAATAAAACCGAAACAATATTCCCTTAAAAAAGAAGAAAAAATATAATAACAATATAGAAAAATTAATGAGGTACAATATACAATATCTCCTATGAATTATAAAGTTTCAGATGAAACCGTTCTTGAGTAATTGCGGATTGAAAAAACTATGAAAAATGTACATTTCAAATATCGTTGTACTCATCTGCTCCTCCAAAAAAAAAATGAAAAAAAAACAAAAATTTTCAAATAAATAAACTCCTGAGAGCTGATTTTTTTCAGTCTTTATTGTGTATTTTTCGCTATTGTAGTACCTTTGCATTCCCCAAGCGAAAGGTGCCAGATTGATTTAAATATTGGCAATTTTTTTACAACTGCATCACAATACCTTGTAGTAATATCAGCAATAAAATTTATATTAAATTAATAAACTCACGAGACCTGATTTTTTTTCGGTATTTTTTGGGTACTTTCAGCCATTTTAGCCCCATCACACCCCTCGAGCGAAAGGTTCCGCATAGATTTTCATATCGGCAATTTTTTTACAAAGCTATGGCAACATCTTGATGTAATTTCAGCCATAAAATTTGTCTTAAATTAATAAACTCGCGAGAGATGATTTTTTTCACGTTATTTTTCGTGTATTTTCGGCTATTTTAGCCCCTTTGCACCCCCTAAGCTAAAGGTTCCGGATCGAATTTCATATCCCCAATTTTTTTTCGAGGCTATGACAACATCTGGAAGAAATATCAGCCATAAAATTTGTCTTAAATTAATAAACTCGCGAGAGATGATTTTTTTCTCGGTGTTTTGCGAGTATTTTCCGGTATTTTAGTCCCTTTACACCCCCCAAGCGACACGTTCCGGATCGAATTTCTTATCACCAATTTTTTTGCGAGCCTATGACAACATCTGGAAGAAATATCAGCCATAAAATTTGTCTTAAATTAATGAACTCGCGAAAGATGATTTTTTTACGTTATTTTTCGTGTATTTTCGGCTATTTTAGCCCCTTTGCACCCCCTAATCGAAAGGTTCCGGATCGAATTTAATATCCCCAATTTTTTTACAAGCTTATGACAACATCTGGAAGAAATATCAGCCATAAAATTTGTCTTAAATCAATGAACTGGCGATAGATGATTTTTTTACGTTATTTTTCGTGTATTTACGGCTATTTTAGCCCCTTTGCACCCCCTAATCGAAAGGTTCCGAAACGAATTTCATATCCCCAATTTTTTTGCAAGGCTATGGCAACATCTGGAAGAAATATCAGCCATAAAATTTGTCTTAAATTAATAAACTCGCGAGAGATGATTTTTTTCTCGGTGTTTTGCGAGTATTTTCCGCTATTTTAGTCCCTTTGCACCCCCCAAGCGACACGTTCCGGATCGAATTCCTTATCGCCAATTTTTTTACAAGGCTATGGCAACATCTGGAAGAAATATCAACCATAAAATTTGTCTTAAATTAATAAACTCGCGAGAGATGATTTTTTCCTCGGTATTTTGCGAGTATTTTCCGCTATTTTAGTCTCTTGGCACCCCCCAAGCCAGACGTTCCGGATCGAATTTCTTATTGCCAATTTTTTTACAAGTTTATGGCAACATGTGGAAAAAATATCAATCATAAAATTTGTCTTAAATTAATAAACTCGCGAGAGATGATTTTTTTCACGTTATTTTTCGTGTATTTTCGGCTATTTTAGCCCCTTTGCGCCCCCTAAGCGAAAGGTTCCGGATCGAATTTCATATCCCCAATTTTTTTGCGAGGCTATGACAACATCTGGAAGAAATATCAGCCATAAAATTTGTCTTAAATTAATAAACTCAGATGGTATCAATTTTTTTTGTAATGTATTGTCTACTCGGGGTGGTTTTAGGGATGATTTGGGGGGATGATCACTTTGGAAATAACTTATTTTGCATTTTATACATGTTTTATGCATATCTCTAGGAGATAATATCAAAAAAACCGAATTTGGAAATTTTCGATATTTCGTTCACGATGAACGTTCAGAACTTCAGACACATCCAACTTGGAAGACGAGTTCCAGATCTTCCTGCCCAGCCGAGTATGTTCAGCACTGGAGAAGGATGAAGATATGTTCAACAACATGGCGGAGGCTGCCAAAAAACTCAAGCTCTTTATAACATGTAAAAGTAGTGGTGTTGAATTTAATATTGTATAATAAAAAAAATAAAAAAAGATAGTTCATGGAGAGGTAGCTGTGTCACACCTATGTCGCATTATATGAAACAGTATCATACCTTTGACACATTTTGGGAAAAGGTAGAGTTGGGTTACCCACTGTTGGTAAGGTAGACTGCTCTGCCGGTAGAGTTATCGACTGTTTGACCACCCTGCCGACAGCGCTCTATCGGTTAAATCCACCTTATCAGAGCAGAATACTATGTAGGTAACCCAACCAGCAGAGCAGTCTACCTTGCCAACAGTGAATAAACCAACTCTACCTTACTTTCCCAAAATGTGTCAAAGGTGTGATACTGTTTCATAGAATGCGACATAGGTGTGACACATTTTTTCAAAATATGTCATAGGAGTGACACTTTTTCATAGAATGTTTCATAGGTATGACCCTTTTCATAGGTGGAGTGACACTTTTTCATAGGTGGAGTAACACTTTTTCATAGAATGTGTCATAGGAGTAACACTTTCTCTGCATGGCGTCCCAACTGAGTCCAGGGGTGGTGTAGTAGTGCGCCGGGTCAAGACCGTACGCCTCCAGGCAGTTATCGCGGAAGTTCTCAAAAACGTCGGCAAGTAGCAACACGTCCATCTTGAGGTAGAGATCGGAGTACTCACTGAGACTCTTGATGCCGAAGGATTGCCGTACCTTCTGGGCGTGTTGATAGTCTCTGTCGCTGATGTCGCTGCTGTGAAAATCCTCCTTGGCTGGCAGTTCTCCCTCCTCCAGGATGTCGAGGGAGGAGACGTAGTCGTAGGGGACTACTCCCTTCCTCTTCAGCAGCTCTATCTGCTCAGCTGTGTAGCTCTTCCGGAATTCTGGCTCGGCGATGTTCAGGTGATCCAGGTAAGAGGCCAACTTCTCGAGGGAGGAGGCCATGAAGCGGAGCGAGTCGATGAAGCGAAGTTGAACCTCAGTGCCCTCGACGTATTTGGTGAAGGAGATGTATTTTTCCTTCGTCTGAGGGATGAGGTTCACTCGTCCATCGAACCTCGTTGCGATCTCCATGATGAAGAGGTGGGAGTCGTATCCGCTCAAGTTGTGGAAAACAACTGGCACAATCTTCGAGTCCTGGTACTGCAGGTTGCATTTGTTGTGTGCCGGGCCTCTGTATCTGAAAATAAACAAAATATATTAGAAAAGAAACAAATTGTAAGGTGGAGGAAAAAAATGTAAATACTTACTTTCCCGTGAGATGGCAGTGGTCTCTGACCTTTTTGTCCTGGCTGGTAAATGGCTTTCTGCACATGTAGCAGAGTGTAGCCCTCCTGCGGTCGTCCTTTTCTCGCTGTATGAGGTCGTCCATGGATTGAGGATTCTTAAGTGAATCGTTTAGCTCTTCGGCGAGCTCTCGGAGCTTGTCGACGAACCATTCCGCCGGATTCTGCCCACCCTCTTCATCCTTCCTGGTGTACCCGCAGCGAGTCTCGTCGAAGCTACACTTGACGTAGAAGCCCACACTGAAGGCCTCGTGCCGCTGGTAGGCTCGCTCGTTGTCCACCACAGGCTTGAGTACGTACTCAAAGTCGGCGTATACAATGAAGGGTACGCGTTCATTGTTTTTGAAATTCTTGAATTTCAGTATTTTCTCCTTCTCTGCGGGCAGCTTCACCTTGTACTTATTGATTTGAGCGCATGCTGCTTCGTGAGCCTTCAATTTTTCATCGTTTCTGAAGTAGTGGAGGCAGCGGTCGCAAATTAACTTCTTACCATTCCGTAAGCTGAGTTGCCTTCCAACTAGTCGGGAGAGATCCTTTATCCAGATGTAGTGGAATTTGGACACTACCTCGTCCTCTCCTTCTTCATCACCCTCATCCACGTAGTGGTCTTGCACGAGGAGAAGGTTGACGTGTTTCTCCTTCTTGCCTTTTGAAACATGGCACGGTGATACCTCGAATTTTCCATCTCTCTTCTTCAGTATGTATAGGTTGATTGAGATGTTGTTCTGACTATCGAATTTTGTGATCTGGCTCGGTGACACTGGGAATTCAATGCCCTTGAAGTTCAACTCACCATCAAATGCCTTGTACTTGATCACTCTACGAGCATGATCGTTTGTTGGATGTAGCGCCGAGAGTACAGCCCACTGGAAGCACTTATCGTCCTCGTTTTGCACGTTGATGCAGGCTTTCTTTTTTGTTATTTCGTCGGGCAGTGGGATGTATGAGTTGCCCTTCATAGGATTGAACTTATTGACATTCACAGCCAAGTTCAAGAGGGAGCGCAGTGTCCAGCCGGAGTCTCGTTCCTGGAATTCCTCCATTTCGCGGAGGACGGGCTGCTCGACGTTGGCTGCGAACCACTCGCTCAGTTCGGTGGTGGTGTAGATTGGAGCGTTCTTTGTGTCGAAGTACAAGATTTCCACTGTTTGCTCGTTGCCCGTGACCTTGGTGTATTCTGCAGCGAGCACTACGTTGACCTTGAGTGCATTGTGTTCCTCGAGAGCGGTCTGTATTTTCGCAATAAAGATGGCTCGAGCGTCTTCGAGGAATGCTGTTGCGTCCAGATGTTGGTGGTTGCTGATGACTCCGGTCTTTATGCGGCTATCAAAGGCCGAGTTGACATCATCCCAGCTGACTCTTGCCAAGCCTGTACCACGTATCGCAGAGAGGGTGAGCATGCTCTGTCGTATGCTGTACAGTACAGCGATGGTCGACTCGCATTTTTGCTTCTCGTGTACGTTCATGCCTGGGGTCTGGAGAAGTTTCTCGTACGTCTCGATGTGATCAACGATTATGACGTTGGCCAATCTTTCAGCCATGTCGCTGCTCACTTTACCACCTCTCATCAGCTCCAATGCTTGCTGCATGAGCATGATGGATTTACGACTATCCAATGTCATTCTAAGGAAAAAACAAAATGTATTAGTAATTGAGCTATAGCAAAAAAAAAAATACGTTGTAGAATACTCACTTGACACTTTCTCGTAATAGTAGACGTGTAGGAGAGCTACTTGAGGGTATCCTGGAGAAAACTCACAGGAGAGCCCGGATCCTAGAAGTCGCGGTCGTCCTCGACCTGGATTCTACTCTCGTAGTAGATGGAGGTATCCTGGAACAGCGATGATCTGTTGCCTCGTAGGAGAGCTACTTGAGGGTATCCTGGAGAAAACACACAGGAGAGCACGGATCCTAGAAGTTGCGGTCGTCCTCGACCGGGTTTCTACTCTCGTAGTAGATGGAGGTATCCTGGAGTATATCCTCCCAGGAGAGCTCGTATCCTGGACACAGCGATATAATGCTTTCAATGCACCTGGACGTCTTGTACTAGTTCTTGTTGCTTGCGCATACTGAACTGGAATGAGCTCCTAGGCCGGCGTTTCGCCTTTTATAGGGATCGCGGCGCATGCGCAGAACCAATCAGAGAGCGCCGTGGCGTTTTTCCAAGAATTCTATGGCGGTTTGAAATTGCGTCAGCCAATCAGAGAGCTCCGTGCAGGTCTCAACCTGTCGAAAACATTTTTCCAAGAATTCTATGGCGGTTTGAAATTGCGTCAACCAATCAGAGAGCTCCGTGCAGGTCTCAATCTGTCGAAACCATTTTTCCAAGAATCGTATGCAGGTCAGCCAATCAGCGAGCTCCATGGGGGCGGGGCTTGGTAGGGAGCGCGGTGGTGGGGGTAGAGCGCTCTGTACAGAGCGCTCGCGTGCGATGATGGAGGAAGGACCGCGAGGGTATATAAGCGGCGCATCGAGTCGAGGAGCCCATTCGTCATGGAGTACGTGGTGGACGTCCAGGGATTCAAAGCCGCTGACAACGAGTTCGTCTTCAAGGAGGTGGCCATCGCTGCTCTTGAGGATGACGCTACACCGTGGGTGTACAGCTTCAAATCTCCGCACCGTTGGGACGATCTACCGAGTGAGTAGCAAGAGCACGAATCGCTGGCTGGAGTTGAATTATCACGGTATACCCTGGAGCTCTGAAGAAATCCCGTACACGAAGCTGATGGAAAGTGTACAGTATGGTTTGATAAACGCGAAGAAGGTATACGTCAATGGATTGGAGAAGAAGAGGTGGTTGCAGGATATATTGTTAAATATGTAAGTAAATACTTACCTCATACATAATCTTTGTTTACTTTATCAAACATAACCTTGTAGGAACATATGCAATGTTGAGTATATGGGCTGTCCTTCGCTGCAGACACTAAACCGAGAGTAGTCTATGTACAGTGTACGCATCATATCTTGGAACATGGCAATTGCGCCGTCCAGAACGCATTTGCATTGAAAAAGTGGATACTTGACAGCAGCAGCCGACCAGAGTCACCGATTGACAGCTTCTATGTGAGCGCCGACGACAACGCTGTGGATGAAGTGGATTTAAGTCAATGTAAACCTCTACACGTAATGTTAAGTGGAATGTATAATTAATCAAATATAATAATGGAGAGGTAATTGCATGTGGTTGTACCTCACAGGTGGGAGAGATGGTTGGGGCTCCCACTATTTAAAAAAATAAAAAAATTGTTACTCCATGAATTTTGAATTCCCGCCTCTGTCGGATAGATGTAAATGGCAAAACAAACAAAATTTTAGGAGTTATGGTATGATTATTGAAAAATGAAAAAAGTGAAAAGGGTGAAAAAAATGAAAAAAGTCAAAAAAGTCAAAAAGTCAAAAAGGGAAAAAAATGAAAAAAGTCAAAAAAGTGAAAAAGTGAAAAAGTGAAAAAGTGAAAAAGTGAAAAAGTGAAAAGAATGAAAAAAGTGAAAAAATGAAAAAAATAAAAAATAATAATTAATTAATAATTAATTAATAATAATTATTTAACAAAATACCACCCGCCCTCACGTGAGTGTAGGTGGTTATCAAGTGTTGGAGCGCACCCTGACTTATAGCCGGCACCGCGCCGACTCAGCAGTAGGCAGCGCGATGGCTGCCACTCACCGCCTAGTGGAGCGCGCGGAACTACACTCTCAGCGCGGGGAAGTCCCGGCTGCACGACGGCAGCCGCTTGCCGCCTAATGGAGCGCGCGGAACTCTCGGCGGCGCGAAATTCAAATTGACAGTTAAGCAGCATGGAAATTCGGATATAGTATACATAACATATATACCATAAATAGCATATACAGTATATAGTATAGTATAGTATATATAGTATAGTATAGTATATATAGTATAGTATAGTATATATAGTATATATAATATAGTATATATAGTATAGTATAGTATATATAGTATATATAATATAGTATATATAGTATAGTATATATAGTATATAGCATATATAGTGTATAGTACATAGCATATAGTATTTGGGTTATCAACCGCCGGGAGACTGCCGGTAAGGTAGAGTTGGGTGATAATGCAGTCTGCTCTGTTGATAAGTAAGAGCGTTCTGCCGGTAAGGTAGAGTTGGGTTAGTGATAATGGAGTCTGCTCTGCTGATAAGGTAGAGCGTTCTGCCGGTAGGGTAGAGTTGGGTTATTGGCCTCCCTGCAATTGCCATCCACCGGCAATGTAGCGTTCTACATTACCGACTGCGTTGGGTTATTGACCTTCCTACAATTACCATCCAAGGCAAGGTAGCGATCTACCTTACCGACCGAGCTGGGTTATCGGCCTCCCTGCTATTACCACCCACCGCAAGATAGCGCTCTACCTTATCGACCGAGCGCCAGCTCAGAGGGTAAGTGGCCCAGAACTCTCCTAGATCCTCTACTTACATACTTAAAGTACAAAATTCTTTCTTATCAAAAATATGATCAAAATGCGTAAAGGTGATTTCATAAATTTCAAAAAAGAATCGTGCAAAAAACAATTGCTGAATGCAGTATTTACATATATGGAGAGCATCTTAGCCATGTTTTTTAAAAAAATATATTTAACAATTCTGTAATTAAATGAAAACGGTATTGTCGATAAGTAGGAATTGGCATTTTTATCATTTTATCTAATTTTAAAACAAGTATATATTATGAAAATACTAATAGAACCATTCCAAAAACATTTCTGAGTATATTACTTGCATGTATGAAGGGCTTGATAAACGCGTTTTTTCAAATAAACGTTTGAAAGTTAGTTTCATATCATTTCTTTTCATTAAACATTAATAGATAAGCATATTTTAACTGATTTGTCAGTGCCAATGTTTTCAGAAGATGTGTGTGTGTGCGTGTGCGTGCATGTGCGTGTGTATGTGTGTGCGCGTGTGCGTGTGCGTGTGCGTGTGTGTGTTATAAATTTGTCTGCAGCATAACTCGAAACTAGCCAGAGATTTCAAATTTATCTTTCCCTGGTAGAAAATAACCCAACCAAAATGGCGTAACTGCAGCGGTTTGCCAATCTTTTTGGCCAACGAATAACAAAAATATTGACGAACGGTTGGCCAGTGGATGGTGAACTATCGATAATTAGAAGCATCGAATGCGTGGACTAGGTATTTGGGGTGGCCGATGATGGGCTCTAGGTGGTGCGCTCCGTAGTTTTATGCATTAAGATCCCAGGGTGAATCTAATACGTGGCCCAGGTGTTCGGGGTAGCCAATGACGATATCTAGGTGGTGCACTCCGCAGTTTTTTGCATCTCGGTGTCGGAATGCATTCCATGTGTGGTCTAAGTGGTCTGGATAGCCGATGACGGAGTCTAGGTGGTGCGCACCGTAGGTTTGTGGCTCTCGGTGTTGGAACTTATCGAATGCGTCGTCTACGTGTTCCGGGTGACCGATTACGGACTCCAGGTGGTATGTATCGTACGTTTTTGACTGTAGGTATTGGATCACATCGAATGCGTCGTCTAGGTGTCTGGTGTAGCCGATGACGATGTCTAGGTGGTGCGCTCCGTAGTTTCTTGCATCTAGGTGTTGGAAAACATCGAATGCGTGATCTAGGACTTTGGGGTAGCCGATTACGGAATCTAGGTGGTCACCATAAAACATGTCTGAAAGTAATAAACTCCCGAGCGGTGATATTTTTATCGATATTTACGTGTATTTTTTGCTATTTTAGCCCCCTCACACTGCCGAATGGAAATGTTCCGGATCGAATTTCATATCGCCAATTTTTCTAAAAGGCTATGGCAACATCTGAAAGAAATATCAACCATAAAATTTGTCTCCCGAGCGTTCATTTTTTTATCGATATTTACGTGTATTTTTCGCTCCTTTAGCCCCCTCACACCCCAGAATGGAAATGTTCCGTATCGAATTTCATATCTCCAATTTTTTCACAATGCTATGCAATATCTGAAAGAACTATCAGCCATAAAATTTGTCTGAAAGTAATAAACTCCCAAGCGGTGATTTTTTTATCGATATTTACGTGTATTTTTCGCTACTTTAGCCCCCTCACACCCCCGAATGGAAATGATCCGGATAGAATTTCATATCGCCAATTTTTTTACAAGGCTATGGCAACATCTAGAAGAAATATCAGTCATAAAATTTGTCGGAAACTAAGAAACTCACGAGTATTGATTTTTTTAACGATATTTTCGTGTATTTTTCGCTATTTTAGCCCCATCACACCCTCGGAAGGTACTGATCCGGATCGAATTTCATATTGCCATATTTTTGTAGAAGGCTATGACAACATCTGGAAGAAATATCAGCCATAAAATTTGTCTGAAAGTAATAAACTCCCGAGTGGTGATTTTTTTATCGATATTTACGTGTATTTTTCGCTATCTTAGCCCCCCCCACACCCTCGAATGGAAATATTCCGGATCGAATTTCATATCGCAAATTTTTTTACAAGGCTATGGCAACATCTGCAAGAAATATCAGCCATAAAATTTGTCTGAAAGTAATAAACTCCGGGGTGTGGTGATATTTTTATCAATATTTACGTGTATTTTTCGTTAATTTAGTTCCCTCACACCCCCGAATGGTAATGATCCGGATCGAATTTCATATTGCCATTTTTTTGTAGAAGGCTACGACAAAATCTGGAAGAAATATCAGCCATAAAATTTGTCTGAAAGTAACAAACTCCCGAGTGGTGATTTTTTTATAGATATTTACGTGTATTTTTCGCAGTTTTAGCCCCTCACTCCACAGAATGAAAATGTATTGGATTGAATTCCATATCGCAAAGTTTTTTACAAGGCTATGGCAACATCTGCAAGAAATAGCAGCCATAAAATTTGTCTGAAATTAATAAACTTCCGAGTGGTAATATTTTATATATATATGTACGTGTATTATTCGCTATATTTGCCCCCTTACACCCCCGCATGGAAATGATCCGGATCGAATTTCATATCGCCAATTTTTTTAGAATGCTATGGCAGCATCTGCAAAAAATATCAGCCATAAAATTTGTCTGAAAGTAATAAACTCCCAAGTGGTAATTTTTTTATCGATATTTACGTGTATTTTTCGCAACATTAGCCACCTCACACCTCCGTATGGAAATGGATCGGATCGAATTTCATATCGCTAATTTTTTTACTAGGCTATGGCAACATCAGAAAGAAATATCAATCATAAAATTTGTCCGAAACTACTAAACTTCCGAGTGAATTTTTTTTCCATATTTTCGTGTATTTTTCGCTATATTAGCCCCATCACACCCCCGAATGGTAATGATCCGGATCGAATTTCATATCGCAAATTTTTTTACAAGGCCATGACAACAGCTGCAAGAAATATCAGACATAAAATTTGTCTGAAAGTAATAAACTCCCGAGTCGTAATTTTTTTATCGATATTTACGTGTATTTTTCGCAATTTTAGTCCCTCACAACCCCGAAAGGAAATATTCCGGATCAAATTTCATATCGCCAATTTTTTTACAACGCCACTGCAACATCTGGAAGAAATATTAGTTATAAAATTTGGCTGAAACTAATAAACTCAAGAGTGATGATTTTTTTAACAATATTTTCGTGAAGTTTTCGCTAGTTTAGCCTCCTCTCACTCCCCCGAATGAAAGTGTATTGGATTGAATTTCATATCGCCAATTTTTTTACAATGCTATGGTAACATCTAGACGAAATATCAGCCATAAAATTAGTCTGAAAGTAATAAACTCCCGAGTGGTGATTTTTATATCGATATGCACGTGTATTTTTCGCTACTTTAGCTCCCTCACACCCCCGAATGGAAATTATCTGGATCGAATTTCATATTGCCGTTTTTTTGTAGAAGGCTATGACAACATCTGCAAGAAATATCAGCCATAAAAATTGTCTGAAAGTAATAAACTCCCGAGTGGTGATTTTTTTGTCGATATATACGTGTATTTTTCGCCATTTTAGCCCCCCCACACCGCCGAATGAAAATGTTCCGGATCTAATTTCATATCGCCAATTTTTTTAGAAGGCTATAGCAACATATGTAAGAAATATCAGCCATAAAATTAGTCTGAAAGTAATAAACTCCCGAGTGGTGACTTTTTTATCGATATTTTCGTGTATTTTTTGCTATTTTAGCTCCATCACACCCCTGAATGGAAATGATCCTGATCGAATTTTATATCGCCATATTTTTTAGAAGGCTATGAAAACATCTGGAAGAAATATCAGCCATAAAATTTGTCTGAAAGTAATAAACTCCCGAGTGGTGTTTTTTTTATCGATATTTACGTGTATATTTCGCTATATTAGCCATTTCACCCCCCCGCATGGAAATGATCCGGATCGAATTTCATATCGCAAACTTTTTACAAGACTATGGCAACATCTGAAAGAAATATCAGCCATAAAATTTGTCTGAAACTAATAAACTTCTGAGTGGTAATTTTGTTATCGATATTTTCCTGTATTTTTCGCTATTATAGCCCCCTCACACCCCCGAATGGAAATGTTCCGGATCGAATTTCATATCGCCAATTTTTTTAGAAGGCTATGGCAACATCTGTAAGATATATCAGCCATAAAATTTGTCTGAATTCCAAAAACTCCGATGGTACATATTTTTTTGTCATATATTGTCGAGTCGGGGTGGTTTTAGGGATGATTTGGGGGGATGATTATTTTGGTAATAACTTATTTTGCAATTTGTACATGTTATATGCATATCTCTAAGAGATAACATCAAAAACACTGAATTTCGAAATTTCCGGTATTTCGTTCACGATGAACGTTCAGAACTTCAGACACATACTTTTTCATTCTAAAAATTCATCTAATTGTAAGTAAAGCATATTGTATTTTATAAAATATTATTTATATGAAAATCCACTTGATTGGCTTAACAGAAATATTTAAAAATATTAATACTGTTTGAATTTATTTATTTACAGAATAGAAAATTATTACATTTTAATAATTTTGCAAAAATTTACAAAAATATCATTCAAACTAAAAGACGTTCTATTTCTTGTTGAATAGCTTGTATTTGTGGTTTCAACTGGGACCCTTCGTTAACTGTAACTGAACATGCAACAACAGGTCTTGATACACCACAAGCTCGTCCAAGAGATTGCTTACTTCTCACAAATACATAAGGAACATTTTTATCTTCACATAATAATGGCAAATGAAGTAATATTTCTAATGGTTGGACATCTGCAGCCATTACAATGAATTCAGCTAAACCACGATTGAGAGTTTTAGTTGCTTCATTGGCTCCTTTCCTTAGTTGCTTGTAATTCAATGCTTGTTGTACTAAGTTCAATATTTTTGCCGTGAGTGTAGCATCTGCTAATGGGTAAGCTTTGGGATTTACTTCGTCAGCCTAAAACAAGAAAATATAAAAATAACAAAGGAATAGAGGCAAACTGAATTTGAAGTTCATTATATTTTTTATTAAATCGAGATTTAACTGTCTTAAATAAGTTTTACAAGCTTTTTAATAATTATTATACCACTCTTACCTCAAAATCACAACTTTGGTATGATTTTTCGGCGCTCGTGGTATAAAATATCGTTCGAAACGAGTGCGGAAGTAAATCATCACCTTCCGCACCAGTGTCGAAATGTACTATTATAATATTGGAAAGATGATAGGAATGGTCCAGCTGCGAAATGGTTTAAAATGAATAAACCAGTTGTTTTCTGGCTGATTTATTCGGATATTTTATGCCTCTCTTCTAGGCTCTTTATTGAAAGTAATAAGTAACAGTATTAATTAAAAAAATATACATAATTACACAAAAGTCGATTTCACAGCGCAATAGACAGAGATACTTACAGATTACATTTCTTGAAATGTGCTCTATGCAGCGACAACTGCCAGTCAAAGAGAAAATACTTAAACAATCTTGACTTTATATACTAAGCGTTTTGCATGTGTTGGTAAGAAAAGGTGTGAAACATCAATAGCAAGTGAGAGAGGTGGGGCGTGAGTCAATAATACACTGAGTCTATACTACTATACATCTATACACAACCATACCCATGTATATAAACCTCAATAGTTTTCTATTTTTATGTGCTCCTACTACTGATTCCTCACGCTAGCCTTTTCTTACTAAACATGCAAAACGCTTAGTATATAAAATCGAGATTGTTGAAGTATTTTCTCATTGACTGGCAGTTGTCGCTGCATAGAGCACATTTCAAAAAATGTAATCTGTAAGTATCTCTGTCTATTTCGCTGTGAAATCGACTTTTGTGTAATTATGTATATTTTTTTAATTAATACTGTTACTTGTTACTTTCAATAAAGAGCCTAGAAGAGGGGCATTAATAAGCCCGAAACGTCGGCAAGAAAATAACTGGTTTATTCATTTTAAACCAATTCAACAGCTGGACCATTTCTATCATCTTTCCAACACTAATACACGTCGCTCTCATTCATCTCATCAAACATCGATTATTATAATATTTTAAAAAATGCTAGTAATTAATAGTTTTAGAAGGTTAAAGCATGTTAACTTTTGTTTGTGCTTTTAAAAACAAGTAATGAAGGAATATATGACCTTCCTACTTCAATTTGATATTATATCGCATTGGTCTTTATAAGGTATATGCAAAATTGTGCTTGTCGTTTTTTCTATATTGTTTCTATGTTAATCATCTTAAATACTTAGAGCACTGCTCTTGTAATTGTTAGTGTAATTTCTTATTTGGTGGTAGATACAGCATGCTTTATGTATGAAAAAAGCTACAAAAAGTTATTCTGTAATAATTAAAAGTCCAAAGATACTCAAAAAGTATTAAAAAGAATAGAATCTTCTTGTTTATGGTATTTTTTTTCTTTTCTTTTTAAGAAAGGCTTTTAAAACTTCTGATTCGATAAGACAATAACATCAAACAAACCTTTAATCCAAGTAAATACTACTTTTTAGATTTTAGCTTTTACATTTAATTGTTTTGAAAAACTGTTTTGTAAATTTTTTTTATAGAATTTATATAATTAGATAAAAAATTGTGTTTCTGTAAAATGACCAATGTTATTTCATTAATGGCCAGAAGAAGAAATTTAAACAAGGCTTTAAACTTTCTCAAAGGAGAACATTACTTTAAATTAAATTTTATTTAAGATTTCACTTTGAACGAAGATGTAGAAACAACAATAGTAGGGAAAGGTGGAGCATGATGAGCCTGGCAGCTCAGTTTGGCATGCCCATATTAAAGATATAAACAATCGTTTTATAGCAAACGTTTGTGAAGATGTATAAAAAAAACTGTTCTAGTTTTTATGTCTGAGAATGTTATATGATAATGATCTTTTATTTATTTATTTGATAAAGTGGAAATTCAAAGTAACAAAAAAGAATGGAATCATTTTTCATTCTACTGCCAAAACAAGGGATTATTTTAGATCCAACTGAAATCAAGTATATTGATAGCTTAAAACTATCATAAATGGGGCATGTGTGGTACCCCAAGTGAGGCACATGTGGCACCAGCAGCACATACATAGATGAGCTCGAAGCTTTAATGATGTGAAAAATAACTATTAAAAAATGATAAGTGAAAAAAAGTATTATAATTATATGTGTTCAATATATTAATTAAAATTGTAATATTTGTATTATAAAATACTATTTTAATAAATAGTTTATGTGAGAAATATTTTTTGTAAAATATAAAATACAAGAAAATAGTACATTGAAAAAAACATAATCATTTAAAATGAATAAATACCTCTTCTTTAAAACATTTATTAAAATTATTTTTGTATTTCGTGTATTTTTGTGATTCGTGCCAAGATAGCGGATGAGGGTGTGCTGCTTATGCAGACCCCTCCGCCAGGAATTTATTACAAATGTTATCCCGGGATGCCAATGGCAGTTGTGATATGTGTAGTGTGTAACAATATCTACCAAAAAAGTGGTTATAACAGAAAAAGAACACAAAACTACTTATGTGCCATAGAAATAATATGTGAAGAACATAATATAGATAACATAACCTCTAAAGACCCACGTGTTGCAGCAGTGCTACTACGGAGGGAACTAGAAAATTTGAGAAACCAAAATGATCTGATAATGACAAGGAACGAAATACTAATAAAAACCAATGCACAGACAGAACAAAAATTAAAACAAGCTGAAGAAGAATTATTACTAATAAAAGCTAGGGAAATTAAAGGAAATCAAGAATTGACAAGTTTTCCTGAAGAAGAAAAAAATCTATTAAAACAAATAAGTACAGAAGTACACAACAATAATCTCATGCTACACCAAATTTTAGACAAAGAAAACTATACCAAAAACAAAAAAACATTTGCAGAAGTGGTAGTAATTGATAAACGTTTAGAAAAGAA
The DNA here is from genome assembly GCA_036365515.1 of Torymus aiolomorphi. Classification (NCBI taxonomy): domain Eukaryota; kingdom Metazoa; phylum Arthropoda; class Insecta; order Hymenoptera; family Torymidae; genus Torymus; species Torymus aiolomorphi. The sequence continues at coordinate 171,772,029 of CM070875.1, forward strand.
AATACAAAAACTAATAGTGAAAAGAATACAGAGTGATAATAAAGGAACATATGTGCCAGATATAAAAACATATATAGCTCACTATATAAATAAAAATTCATCTATACAAGCAAAAAGTATAAAAATCAAGAACAAAGATGAAGCCACAATAAGCTTTATAAATGAGGAGCGTTTGATACAAACTGAGAATATACTAAAACAAAAGTATAATTCCTACTACAAAATAACAAGAGAATCTATTAAAAATCCCAAGATGAAAATAACAGGCTTCGACAATTTTGAAGACATGGAGATTAAAGAAATAGAGCAAGATATTAACAAAAGGAACTTCAAACACCTAAAGCAAATGCAAAGTGTTACATATATTTGAAAACATTAAAACAAAAATTAACACTATACTAATAGACGGAGAGCTGGCTACGAAAAAAAAAATGACAAGGTGCAGTAAAAATTTTTACATAGAAACCCTCCTTACTATTAGTCAAATACAAAGCGCTGCAGCCAGAAGTCGCTCCCGAGGCGGAATGCATGGGCGGGCGGTCAAACACGTTGATTAATACTGAAAATAAAATGTTTGAGTGCAGCTCTGAAATTTGGTATAGTTATAGTTTTTAACTATACAAATTGCATAAAATTATTGCCAGAAATCTACCTCGGGGATTAAACACTGCCAGAAGTCAATATAATTGTAAAAAAATTATTTAAATTTGTATGATGAGGTGCAGTTCTGGCAATAATATTTATATATTATTTATTATTTTAAAAAGCCAGATATCCATTGCCAGAAGGCTAAATGATGGCTAAGTATTTGAAAAGTGAGAATATCGCCAGAAATTTGCAAAACGAAAAGAATCTATTTTTAATTTAAATATAATAAGGTGAAGTTCTGGCAATTTAGTTTTTACATTATTTATGGTTTAAAGAAGCTTTGCATAAATTGACAGAAGATAAACTGATGACTAAGTTTATAAAAAATCATAAAATAGCTACAAGTTTCAAACAAATGCAAAGGATAAGTGTAAGTAATAGAGAGTTATCAAATAATTAGAATCATTACAATCTTATTAATTCATTTTATATATATATATTTATTAAAAAATAATTCACTTTTATTAAAAAAATATATAGCTAATCACAACAGTCTGAATCATTGCTATCTTCGTCGCTGCTGAGATCACTATCTGATGCATCATCTAAAACATGAATTAAAATTTTTGTATAAATTGTACAATGATAATTATGTATTATGTAATAGTTAAATACATTACCTTGAGATTCTTCATTTAATATAACCTCTTTGACTATAGATGGTAATTGTGGACCATCAAACCATTTAAAATCGAACATGCTTTCTTGTTGTATCCAGCCACAATCAGTAGGTTCAAGATCTGTTGGAACTGCTAAGTTTGAATTTCTCCAGATAATCGCGATGTATCTCGCCCTTTAGCATTGCTGTCACAATTCTGATTGACATGGAGGCAAATTTGATGCGTCGAAATTTTTAAATAATTTTTTTTGAAAAGGTTCATTAATATCTTTCATTTTATATTTTCTTAAAAATATTTCAAATCGAGTACTATTTACTGACTGAACTTGTTTTTTAGATGTGATTCCATATAAGTGGCTTGTATACTCTTCTAATACTTTAAAAACTTCATCCTTATTAAATAAAATACTTCCTAAATCTGAAAAAGCCTTTATATATTTATCTGATTGACACAAAATTTTAAAGGGGCGTTGCTTGCCTTTTTTAAAAAATGCAGGGTTGTAATCACAATCTGTAAATGCGTGGAATGCAGGTAACGCTTTGCATAAATCATCTCCCAATGAATTATATAATTTATTGACATCGATTATGCGTCGTTTATTTGCTACGCCGTATTCTATCCAAATGTTACTTTGGCTTTTTCGATTATGCATGTTTCCAAGCATAATAATTAATATGTCCGTATCAGAATATCTAATTGTTATGTTGGTGGCATAATCAATATTTGTGGCATGGAATACAATTTTTGTATCCGCCTGTTCATGCCAAGGGCATGAAAATTCATTGCTTTTACTTTTCATTATTTTATTGTTAATATTAACCTCGTATGTATAACAAAAAACGTGATTCAATAGAATCTTTTTACGAGGGTCATTTGACAAGTACCTAGCCTCACCGCCAGATGGTGCCACTATCGCACCAGAAATACACTACAGTGCAGTATCTTCCTGTAAACGGTTACAGACGAAATTTCAGTCGGATCGGAGTTGTAGTATTTTTGAGAGCGTGTGAAAGCAAATGTGTCCGTTGATTTTTGAAAAAATGGAGAAAGAACAATATCGGTCGGTGATTCGATTCTTGTTTTTGGAAGGGAAATCGCGTAGTGAAATTAAAGAACGCTTGGATGCAGTGTATGGGGATGCTTCTCCTTCGATGGCGACCGTTAAATTTTGGTATAACGAGTTTCAACGTGGTCGTACGTCGGTTTTTGATGATCCACGCCCAGGTGCTCCGAAAACAGCCACTACGGAGGAGAACGTGACAAAAATACACGATATCGTTTTGTCAGACCGCCGATTAAAGGTGCACGAGATAGCTGCGATAGTAGGCATCTCAGAAGAACGCGTGTGGCATATCCTACATGAGATTTTAGGCATGAGGAAGCTGTCAGCAAGGTGGGTGCCGCGTTTGCTGACTGCAGACAACAAGCGCATCCGTGTGACCAGTTCAGAGCAGTGTTTGGAGCTGTTTAATCGCAATCCAAAAGAGTTTTTGCGTCGTTACGTGACCGTCGACGAAACATGGATTCACTACTACACTCCAGAGACCAAGGAGCAGTCAAAATAGTGGACCTTACCCGGTGAACCTGCTCGGAAGAAGGCAAAGACGGTCCCGTCGGCCGGAAAGGTGATGGCCACTGTTTTCTGGGATTCTCAAGGTGTGATTTTTATTGACTATCTGGAGAAGGGCAAAACGGTCACAGGACAGTACTACGCCGAACTATTGAGCCGATTTGACGCCGTGTTAGAAGAAAAACGGCCCCATTTGTCTAAAAAGAAAGTGCTTTTCCACCACGATAATGCACCGGCTCACACTTCTGCACTCGCCACGGCTAAATTGGTCGAATTACGCTACGAACTGCTGCCCCATCCACCATATTCTCCAGATTTGGCTCCGTGCGACTTTTTTTTGTTTCCGAACCTAAAAAATTCGCTCGCCGGGAAGAGATTCCACTCCAATAACGAAATAATCGCCGCCACGGAGGCCTATTTTGCAAACCAAGAGAAAACATTTTTTTCAACGGGGTTAAAAAAATTGGAACACCGCTGGACCAAGTGTATTCATCTAAAAGGAGACTACATTGAAAAATAAATTTTATTTTTTGTAAAATTTTGGTGTTTTCATTTGTAGGCTAGGTACTTATCAAATGACCCTCGTATGGCCAATAAAAAGAGCGACTTCGTCGCTTTCCCAATGCGATATTAAAAAAGAAATAAGAGCTGTTTTGAAATTATCATTTCTAAGTTCCTTTGCGAAGTCGGTTGGTCTTACTTGCTGCGGTCCCGAGATAACATATTCACGGTCGGTCGCTTGTCTTCCTCGCAGACACCGTTCATAATGGCGTATATTATGTCTTGAGAAATTGAATCAATTTTACGAAAACAATTCGGACTACTTCTAGTGCATTTATCCGATCCACAAATAAGTGACTTTAAAAATTGCGACAATTCCATTGGTACCTCACACTCTCCAGCAATCAAATCGGTAAGTTTCACATCATTTGGCAGCGGTTTTTTTTGAATCTTCATTATTTTTTTGCGTAATATGAAAGCAGCATGTTGTAAATGTGCATTTTCCTGTAAAGATGTGAAAGTGTCTTCAGTGATGACACTTTTATCTCGTGGCGATATGATTTTTTTATTGTGCATTACAATGACTTGAATTTCATCTTTGAAATGCTCTTGCAATTTTTCAAGCATGCGGTGATCTGTAGTAGTACAATCAAAAGAATCGTAGACCTCTGTATACAGCTTTTCCAAAATATTATTGTACATTTCAGTAATAAATTTAAAAAAAAAGTTTTTTTTTTTTAATCACTTCCTCTTCGATAAGAGTGATTACTTCTGTGAAAGCCCGGTCATGAAAATTTCTGGTCGTGTGCCAATCGGTAGTTTCCACCGCTGTTAGTTTATTAATGTATTGTTTAAAATACAAAGTTTTACATGAATTATGATAATAAATAAGTGCGCCGGTTGCCAATGAATTAATTTTTTGCAGCATGACTTCATCTGCGATACCGCGTGCATTCTGCATAATATTATCTAAAAATTTTTCTTCCCCTGAACTATAAATTGGTAATGTACGAGCATTTTTGCGTACTCGCGCCTCATCGCAGAAAAAACAAACTCTTTCCACCGGTGCTAAGGCATTCTTCTCGATTGATTCTGTTAACAAAAAAATATTTCAATTAAATAGATGTCATACTACGTTACACTTGTACAGTATAATTTTATATATCAAGTTTTGTACCTGCGTTATTTATTTCCTCTGCTTCATTAATCGGTGAAAATTCCATTACTTCCGGAACATCTTTTTCGGTCGACTCTGTTGATAAGAAAATATAATTTAATATTTATTTCATACCAGTTACATTACACTTGCACAGTCAAATTTTGTGTACTAAGTTTAAAATGAAATAATTTAAATTACTCTTAAAATTCAATTATAATGTCATTGTTGGAAACCAATTTTCTGATGAATATTAAATTGTATTAAAAATATGTTAATCAAAAAAATGCAAAAGGTACTTTAAGTCCTCCGTAAAAGATTTAAAATGAGTTATTAAACGTGTTATAAAAAAATTTTACAGTATGCAGTTTGTGAGATACTAAACTTTTAATATTTTCTTTCTTTTTACATAATGAACCGAAACTTTTGACCGGTAGTGTATACATATTTTTTCAATAGTAAGCGCTGCCGCATTTGAAAATAAACATGGCTTTATTTACCTGCTTTATCTCTCAACAAAGATCCTGAAGCATCACTCGAAGTGGGAAGAGTCTGCGATGATGTCAATGCCTCATATTTAACTATATTTTTTTTTTGAATAGCTAAAAAATTTTTGCAGCATGTCGAATGGTAACCATGCATTTCGGTCGCACTAACTAGCAAAGTAACGTCCGAATATTTTAAATTTAAAGCGTGACGAATATTTAATACTTCACGACACTTTTTTAATTTGTCCTCGGTGAACAAAATAATCCGATCACTTACGTCGCTGCACTTAAACACGCAAAATGGTTCATCGGCCATTTTTTGCCTTTAAAACAAGATCTGCAAACTGACGCTTGCCTCTGATTTCAACTGTAACGGACAATGCTACATTTACCTTTACATTGGAGAACCCTTGTGTACGTATTTGCACTTGCACAAATATGCCGCTTAAATTCGTATACCTGAGCTTATAATAGAGGATCCGACGAGCTCGTAGTCTAAGACTTTTTTTTCTACCTGCTTTCCGTATTTACTAATGACACCTATTTCAAGATATTCAAAAAATTTATATTGAATTTAATTTTGTACATTATTTATTTAGTTTCAAATGCAGTCTACTTTTGTACATGCAATATTTTTTAGACAGTTTTTTGTTTGATATTTTTTACGATTTGTTTAAAGCAATAAACAATTTTTTTTACATTTCATGTTTACGTTCTGTAGAATATTAATCAAAATATAATTTCTAAAATATGAAATAACCGACACAAAATTTTTTCAATTAAATAATTATTAACAAAGATATCGCGCTAAGAAAGTGCGTATGTCATTATTTTACACGATATAGATACACTACTCCGTGGTAACGTCATGTCGTAAATAAATTTAAACACGCAATTTTATTAACAAACGTTAAATTGAAATGTTTTAAAACTCTCGAAACTATTACAGCTGTCATTAGTAAATACGGAAAGCAGGTAGAAAAAAAGGCTCAGACTTCGAACTCGTCGGACTCTCTGTTGTCAACTCACGTCAATTAATTTAATAGTCAATTTCTATAACTGCAAATGTATACACAGGGATCCTCCACAGTAGAGGTAGGGTAGCCCGTTAGTTTAAATGAAAATAAAGTATGTGACGATTATTTTTCAATATTCTGTAAGTCGGATATAATGGATTTTTTTCGTATTGTTTCTCATTCAGTGCTCACTAGGCATAATTATTTTTGGTTTTTTCATGTATATCCCTCAGTTAGCCTTCTGCTATTACATATATAGTTGACTAACATTATTAATAATCAAAAAAATCAATCGCCAGAACTGCACCTTATTATATTGCAATTAAAAAGAGATGCTTTTCGTTTTACACACTTTTGGCGATATTCTCACTTTTCATATACTTAGCCATCATTTAGCCTTCTGGCAATGGATATCTGGCTTTTTAAAATAATAAATAATATATAAATATTATTGCCAGAACTGCACCTTATCATAAAAATTTAAATAATTTTTTACAATTATATTGACTTCTGGCAGTGTTTAATCCCCGAGGTAGACTTCTGGCAATAATTTTATGCAATTTGTATAGTTAAAAACTATAACTATACCAAATTTCAGAGCTGCACTCAAACATTTTATTTTCAGTATTAATCAACGTGTTTGACCGCCCGCCCACGCATTGCGCCTCGAGAGCGACTTCTGGCTGCAGCGCTCTGTATTTGGCTGATAGTAAGGAGGGTTTCTATGTAAAAATTTTTACTGCACCTTATCATTTTTTTTTTCGTAGCCAGCTCTTAGACTATAATTGAAACAACAGCGGAAGTATATAATCAAATTGCGAATAATAAATATAGAGTTCATATTTTGTGTTAATTGTATGTACAGTAATCATCAATATAAGACAAATTATAATACTAAACACGTGGTAAATGATACCGAAAAATGCGAGGTTATGATTCACAAGATAAAGAAATTAATTGCTGAAACAGATTATCCAGTGAGACCGCACATTCCAAAATATGTAGGTAAAGTAAATTTTCAATCACAGTTAACACTGATATAGCTACCGGTAAATTACCGGTCGTAATGACACCAAGAAGACAAAGTAGAATCATTATCAGTCCGGCAACATCAGCCGATAACTTATCGGCCACAAACTCACCAATAAATTTAAACAGAACCATATCACAAATGTATTACCCAACTGACTCAGCAACTTCTGAACTTCTGAATTTTGAACATGGATCAACAACAACTAAATTTTGAAGTTATTTCACAAAAGAGCAAGCTTTTGGTAATGTACAAACACTCAATAAAAGTATCGATAAAGGTAAAAATTTGATTCTATGTGTAAATATTAGAAGTATAAAACAAAACTTTGAAAAACTTGAAACTTTATTTATTGAATGTTTAGCCGTAAGGCCAAGTGTCATTATATGTACTGAATCTTGGAATGTGCAATATACTCCATTGTACAACATCAGGTTACAAAAGTTACTATAGTGAGAGTAAAGTGAATAAAGCAGATGGAGTTATGATGTATATAAAGGATGAACTATCTGAACACACAGAAATTATAGTGGTCGACAACATACGTATCTTAAGCTTGGTTATAAAACTAACTGGCACCGAAACTATAAGAATCTCAGCGATCTATAGATCACACAATATAAAAAAGTATGAATTTGTTCATAGCCTGAAAAAATTCCTGAGAGACCAACTAAATACTAAGAACCATTGTATAGTCGGGAATTTTAACATTGATATATTAGACAAAATTTTAGTAAGACTGACTCAACAGATAACCTTATAACACAAGAATTTTTAAATGATCTCTTGGAACATAAATTTACGCCATGCTTTTCTGGAATAACAAGGCCTTCACCTGACAATAAAAAAGGTACCTGTATCGACAATTTCTATATAAAAACTAAAAATATAAATATTAATTCATTTAAAATAACGAATCCATTTAATGATCACTACCCATTATTTATAACTATAGATAAATTAGAAATAAATCAGCCGAACAAATTCAATATGAAATCAATTAATTACGACAAGTTAAAACATGTTGCAAATAATTCAAATTGGTACTCAATATTGTCTATGCAGGATCCTAATCTTGCAGTTAACGCATTAATTGATATGATAAATAATTGTATTGATGCGTCCATTACCAAAAAACAATTTAAAAATAAACTTCCAAGAAAAAATTGGATTACTAGTGCTATTATAGTCTCGTGTACTACTAAAGAGACACTGTATATCTTATGGAAAAACAATCCCACTTCTGAAGCCCTAAAAAAAGAGTATACAAATTACACTAAGATATTGAACAAAGTTATTAAAGAAGCGAAATTTAAATATGAAAAGGAAATGGTAAAACGAAATAGCGGTAACTCTAGGGAATTATGGAACATAATTAAAACTAAATTAGGGAAAAATAGTGTGCATGATAATCCAGTAAAATATATATATGAAAACAACCAAAAAATCGAAAATAAAAATGATATAGCAAATGCTATGAACATCTATTTTTGCAAAATAGGACCAAATTTGAGTGCTCAATTTGCTAATATAAATAATAATAACCTGAAACTTCCAGATAGGAATCCTAAATCCATTTTCTTTCATCCTACAGATTTTGCTGAGATATACAAAATAATCAATACATTGAAAAATAAATCTGGAGGTGTGGACAATATTAACGCTAAATCATTGAAAATTCTCTCAGAATATATATGTATGCTCTTAGAATATATCTTCAATTTATGTATTGTGAAATTGATCTGGCCTGACGCGCTCAAAAATGCTATGGATCTGAAGTTTGCAACGTTGTAGCGCAACGAAATAAAAAAATTTTTGATTTTACTTCAAATTTACAATAATTAATATTAATGTTGCGTGTAGATTTATTGTTTTATAGTATCAAATAAATGTATAACAAAGATTTAGATACGATTTCCATTGCTTAATAATTTTAATTAATTGTAAAAAATTACTTCGTTGCACATGGGTCTGAAGTTTGCAACGTTGGAGTCCAACGAAATAAAACAAATAATTCCTTTTACTTCACCTTTATATTAAATAATATTAATTTAGCGTGTAGATTTAGTGTTTTATAGTATAAAATAACTTTAAAACAAAGATTTAAATAAAATTTCCAATGTTTAATAATTTTAATCAATCGTAAAAAGTTATTTCGTTGCATTCCAACGATGCAAACTTCTGACGCATCGTTGCACTCCAATGATGCAAACTTCAGACCCATAAAATGCTGAGGTAGTTCCTATTTACAAGGCTGGTGAAAAATCTTATATCAGTAATTACAGACCAATCTCTTTAATATCGAACATTGCGAAAATTTTTGAAAAAATAATTTATAATAGATTATACCACTTTTTTGAAAAATATAACATAATATCAGAAAAACAATACGGTTTCGTTAAAAATAGGGTAACTACTGAGGCATTAAATTATATATCAGATATCATATACGAAAATTTAGATAAAAGTAAACCCATAATTGTTGCTTTTCTAGACTTAGCCAAAGCATTTGACACTGTTAATCATAGAGTTCTTTTAGATAAGCTTGAACGATACGGAGTAAGGAGTAGTGCCTTAAAACTGATGACTAGCTATCTCACAGATAGGCGGCAAAGAGTAAAAATTCAAGACTGTAAAAGTGAATATAAAGAATTTACTACGGGTGTTCCCCAAGGACCTATATTATACTTTTTATACTTTATGTTAATGACTTACTAGGAAGTATGCAAAATGATACAATCATGTCCTATGCTGATGACACGGTTATCATATCAAGTGACAATATGTGGTCCTCAGCTCAGGAAAAAATGTGTGCTTACCTTAATCATGTGGCCAGTTGGCTTGCACAAAATAAACTGTCGCTAAATATATATAAAACGGTCTATATGACTCTCGGAAACTACTGTGATAGTGTGCCTGGCACACTAAACATCAAAATAGGTACGCAATTAATAAAGAGTTGAAAGTCATAAATACTTAGAGCTGTATTTCGACTACAATATGAAATGGGATAAGCACATAAGATATATCATTAAAAAAACCAAATACCTAATTTTTGTCTTTGCTAAGATAAAAAATATGATGGATATAAAAACATTAATGATAATATATTATGCTTTCTTTCATATTCTAATCAATTATGAGATAATTGCCTGGGGTGGTGCGTACGATAATAATATGAAACTAATACAATCAATGGGTTTGAAGTTTGCATCGTTGGAATGCAACGAAATAATTTTTTACAATCAATTAATGTTACTAGACAGTAAAAAATTTGATCCAAACCTTTTCTATAAAATTGTTTTATACTATAAAATACTAAATTTTTACACAAAATTAAAATTAATCCATATAACGTTGAAGTAAAATCATTTTTTTTTTTATTTCGTTCCACTCCAACGTTGCAAACTTCAGGCCCATTATAATCAACACAAAACAAAATATTGAAAATCATAAATAAAAATAAATTCTCTCAAACTAATCCACCTCTTGAAATAAAAAAATTATTCCAGTTACAGTCAATATCGTTACATTATACTACTTTAAGAAATAAATATATAAACAGTGCGAGCAAGACCAGAAACAAAACAATTCAACTACCTAAATGTAATAAAAGAATTAGTGATAAAAATAGTTACAATGAAGCTATAAAGGTCTTTAATTGGCTACCTAAGGATCTCAAAGTTATGAATTTAAGTAGACAATTAATGAAGAAAAAATTAAAAATGTTTATAGTAAAAGCTGCAATATAAATTTAATATAATAATTTAATTTTAACCAGTATATCTAACAAATTATTTAACTGTTATTTATGTACTACAATGGATTTTATCGATGTTAACAAACACTACGCACATACCATTATATAGTTTTTTAAGAATTTTTAGTTTGTAATATTTTTTAGTTTGTAAGCTTTCTACGTACCAGATCTACACACAGGCAATAATATTTGCCTCAGTAGGATTTACTTACTTATGTATATTTCGTATATAATAATGTAATGTAAATATTTTCTGGAATAAATAAATATTTCACGAAGAGGCTTCTTATCAGAGTATGCCACACATGCCCCATCCACGTGCCACGCATGTCCCATGATTAATTTTTGATGTAATTGTAAATTAAAGTTAGGGTGCCCGTCACGCCCCACCCTCCACTACTTGGTGTAATTTTTCATACAACACACTACACAAGTCTGAGGACATTATCTTTACAAGGAAGACAATCACATGGGTCGAGATAATCTGAAGCATACGTAATGCATGCAATATTTTTTTCTACACCTATACAACACTAAGGCCACGTGCGCAAAATCGAACCAAGAGCATAGGATGGAAAAATATTGTGTTAAAAACGGGCACCCATGCTATCTCTATTCATTAAGATTTTAAATGATATAACATTGAAAGAATTGATAAAGAGAAAACTTCAAAAATGATTAATACGTTATTAAAAAAGGTAAATAAAACTTTCAATTAAAAATCGTGACTACACAAAACGTGTTTTGTATTATATAGTTTTACAAGTATCAAACCCGGAAATTCTGCATTGACATGTGCTGTGGATAACCTAACAATCTCTTACAAAGCTATGAAACATATAATTTAAACTTACCATAATTTTTAAGTTATTCGTAGATTTGATTGCTAAAATGTTAAAAACTAAAACGTCTGGACCTCTCGGCGATTATTTTTCAATAATATCGCTTCACTGAGGAGCAGTGGAAAACCGCAACAAGCTTTTTTCACTCTTTATATTGAGGCATCAGCCACAGACTAAAACAGAACACGGTCGTACTTCGTAGTTCGTACTCATAACCAGGGTTGGTTTTACGACACGGGGCCCTTTCTACATATGTGTGTTCTGTGTGTTCTAGACAACTTCTCTCTATGTCTGTCTCTATCTTACATAAACGGAACAGATCTATCTGTCTTTGTCGGGAACACACAGAACACACAGAACACACATATGTAGAAAGGCCCCTGTGAAGAGATTTCATACCGTATAATACCAAAATCAGTATAATAATCCAAATTTGTCATAAACTGCGGTATTATACTACAAATGGTATTATACCAAAAATGCCTCATACTATAGCATTATACTGGTAGTATACTGCTGTGTATGATATCATCTGTGAGCTATAATACCCAAAAATTCTCATAAGCAGAATTGAATTTTGAATCTATAATTAAAACTCGTTCAATTAAGAATTAAATTTTTAATCTTTCCTTAAACAAGCGGTTAATTGAAGATTGTATTTTTAATTCTTAATTAAACGAGTTTTAATTAAAAATTCAAAACTTAATTCTTAAATAAAAAATGACTAATTAAATATTTTTAGAACCGTGCCTCCTGCATGATATTTTGATAAAAATTAAATAATGAATAAAATATGCACTTTTTAGAAAAATGCATTATTCTTATTTTACACGCGTATGGGATGAAAAAAAAAACGGGGGGACAATGGCTACGCATAAATAAAGGAAGTGACGTAGACTTGCGACACTACTATTTAAATAATTATTAAATCCAAGTAACCATGGGATAGGAGGTCCATGCATGTATCAAAATTCCGAAGACGTGCAACACGATTATTTAAATAATTCTCGACCCCAAGTCGCCGGGGATGCGAGTTCCACACGTAAACGGGAGAGCGTCAGACCTGCATACGTGGCAAAACAATTATTTAAATAATTTTTAATCCAAAGCAGGCGGGGGATGCGAGTCCCACGTGTATACGGGAGTGCATCAGACGTGTATACATGCCAAATAATTATTTAAATAATTCTTGACCCCAAGCGGGATGCGAGTTCCACGCGTTTACGGGAGCACGTCAGAAGTGCATACACTGCAAAATAATTATTTAAATAATTCTTAACCTGAAGTAGGCGGGGGCTACACGTTCAACACGTATACGGGAGTGCGTCAGAAGTGTATATATAGCAAAATAATTATTTAAAAAATTCTTAACTCCAAGCAGGTGGGAGATGCGAGTATCACGCGTATACGGGAGCGCGTCAAACGTGCATACATGGCAAAATAATTATTTAAATAATTCTTAACCCCCAAGTAGGCGGGGGATGCGAGTTCTACGCGTTTGCGGGAGCGCATCAGAAGTGCATACATGGCAAAATAATTATTTAAATAATTCTTAACCCCCAAGTAGGCGGGGGATGCGAGTTCTACGCGTTTGCGGGAGCGCGTCAGAAGTGCATACATTGCAAAATAATTATTTAAATAATTCTTGACCCCAAGCAGGCGGGGGATGCGAGTTCCACGCGTATATGTGAGCGCGTCAGACGTGCATACATGGCAAAATAATTATTTAAATAATTCTTAACCCCAAGTAGGCGGGGGATGCGAGTTCTACGCGTTTACGGGAGCGCGCCAGAAGTGCATACATAGCAAAATAATTATTTAAATAATTCTTAACCCGAAGGAAGCGGGGACTACGCGTTCTACGCGTATATGGGAGCGCGTCATACGCGTATACATGGCAAAATAATTATTTAAATAATTCTTAACCCCAAGTAGGTGGGGGATGCGAGTTCCACGCGTATACGGGAGCGCGTCAGACGTGTATACATGACAAAATAATTATTTAAATAATTCTTAACCTCAAGCGGGCGGGGGATGCGAGTTCCACGCGTATACGTGAGCGCGTCAAACGTGCATACATGTCAAAATAATTATTTAAATAATTCTTAACCCCAAGTAGGCGGGGGTTACGCGTTCTACGCGTATACGGGAGCCCGTCATACGTGTATACATGGCAAAATATTTATTTAAATAATTCTTAACCCTAAGTAGGCGGGGGATTCGAGTTCCACGCATATACGGGAGCGCGTCTGACGTGTATACATGGCAAAATAATTATTTTAATAATTCTTAACCCCAAGTAGGTGGGGGATGCCAGTTCCACGCGTATACCGGAGCGCGTAAGACGTATATACATGGCAATAATAGTAATAATAATAATGCTTTATTAGCTTTAGCTATATTTGTACATTTTACAATTTGTTCTTATTTTTAATCCGACTCCGTCTCAATTGTGTGTTTGCGCTTGTGTAGCTGTTTTGTGTGTTTGTGCAATGAGTGTGTGGTGTTTATGTCTGTTTTCTTCTGCTTTTGCTTAGCTGCTTTCTCTTTTCTACTGCCTCTTTTTCCTCTTCTACTTCTCATCTTTTGGTTCTTGTGCTATGTTCTTTTTGCTGTTTTCTTTCTCTTTCTCTCTTTCTTTGTCCGTTTCTGTTATTTGTGTTTTTCTCTCTTTTCCTATTTTCTCCCACCTCTCCTTTCTCTGCGCTGCTGTGAGTACCTCATCCAAGGTGATATCTCCTTCCTACGCTGCTTTCTCCGCTTTCCTCCAAAGGTAGCTCTTCGCACATTTATCTATGAATATGAGCCACCTCATTCCTATTCCGTTCGGCATTGGTTTTGTCTCCCAATCCTCCTTCCCAATCTATCTTTCCATCCAATCTCTCACTTTCTCACTTTTCCAGTTCCATCCTCTTTTTATTACTAAAGTATATTCCTTATCTACATCTTCTATTCTGAGTTATTTTTTCTCTTTTAGCTCCTACATCCTTTCCACTTTTTCTAACCTTTGCTTCTGCTTCTTTATCTCTTTTTCATATCTGTCCTCTTGCATTGTATGTTCTTTCTTCATATTTTCTTCTCAACGTAACTTCCTCTCTATTTCTCCTTGAACTCTCAGCTCCAGGTCTGTTCATCATTATCTCCATTTCTGCCTCCATGCTTACTCGGACCTCTTAACCTCTACTACTCGCGCTTTCCTGCTTTTATCTAGTGTATCTTCTGGTTGTGTTTCCCTCCATTATTATCCTGTGTGCTTAGGGCTCTCTCACAGCTACTTCTGTTCGATTATCTACCATTCCATGGGGTCTTCTACATTTCCGGTCTTTGTTGTCGTTCTCACTCCCTCATTCTGTTCTCTTTACCTGTCTTGTTCTGCTCTCCTTCTTTTCCATTGCCTTTCCATCAGTTTCGACAAGGTCTTTCTTTCACCGTTGACAATCACTTCCCATCTCTTTCCTTGCACTCTTGTAGCCTCACACTCTTCGAATATATGTTTAAGGGTCTTTTCGCTGTTTTTACGTATTCTGCACCTCTTATCCTCCTCTCTGCTCCAGTACCTCGTGCTCCTATTCTCGCTCCCTAGTCTAAATCTTGCCTGTACCTCCAGCTCTTTCTTCTTTTCGTTTCCGTGTTCTTAAGGTAGCTTGGTGACTCCTGCTGGAAAATGATATTACTTATCTCTTTTGCAAACCTTGACTCTCTTATTTCTGCCGTTCTCATCTGCTTTTCTTCGTCCGTTCCTCTCTCCACCATATCTGGCCATACTGTTTCTTCTTCTGCAATCCTTCTACTCACTTCGCTCGCCGACCATCCTTTGTCTTCGTAGAATTTCCTTCTTCTCTCTCCCATTTCCGACTTCGCATTACTGCTTGTTATCACTCTCATGCATTCTTTTATTATTGTATTCCCTTCGCTTTGCTCTACTTTCTGCTCCTACTTCATCGCTCTTTTTCCGGTCTGTATTGCTATCTTCCATCTGTTCGTTTCTTCGTGTATTATATGACTGGGCATGGTTCTGTCCAGTCTTAGGGTCCACTTTATGTACATATTCTGAATTTTCTTTATCTCCTTCCATTCCTTGTAGCCCCATATTTCTGCTCCGTAAGTTATAACGCTGCGTACTAATGCATCAAATAGCTTCATCCTTTTCTCCCAGTCTTCTTTGAATTTCCTTTCTGCTATGCTCCATACTCTTCCCAAAACGGCGTTTGCTTTTCCTGCTATGTACTCTATATGTTCGTGTCTTCGTTGTTACTCTGTATCTTGTATCCCAGGTATGTTTCTTCCTTCACTATTTCTATTTTCTCTTCCTTCCATTTCATTTGAACACCGGGTCGACCCCATTCTTCCGTTTCTTCTGAACTTTATAATTTTTATCTTTTTGGTGTTCAACTCCATTCCTCTTCTTTCTATAAATTTGCCGAAACTTTTTATCATCTCCTTCATACCTACTTCATTATTTGCTAGCAGGATAACATCATCCGCGTATCCTATTGACTATATCCTCTTTTCTCCTATCACTATTCCTCCTTCCTGCACTTTGCTCAATTCTTCCTCCGATCCCGCCATGCTCACATTGAAAAGTGTCGGGCTAAGCGGGCATCCTTGTCTCACCCCTTCTTCCGTTTTGAACATTCCTAGCTTTTTTCCCTTCACCACTACGTCACACTTCGTATCTTCGTATATTTTTTTAATCCTGTTTCTCAATTTCATGTTTACTCCCATCTTCTCCATTTCTTTCCATACCGATTCTCTTTTTATGTTGTCAAAGGCTCCTTTGAGATCCGCCAAGCATGCTCTAGCCTTTCCTCCTTCTTTCTTCAATTCCGACTCTACTGCACTTTTTAGCACAAACACTGCGTCTAAGGTGCCTCTTCCTTTCCTGAAACCAAACTGCAGGTCTCCTAGCTTTTTTCCTTCTTCCAGATAGTCCTCTAATCTTTTCCTCAGTATCTCTGCGTACATTTTGTACCCTGTATCCATCAGCGTCAGTTCTCTGTAGTTCTTTACCTCGTCTCTCTTTCCTTTTTTAAAGATTGGCTTTACAGTTCCTACTTTCCATTCCTCTGGTAACTCACCTTTCTTCCATATTTCGTTTAGTATTCCTTTTAGTTCTTCTACAATATCTTCCTCTCCAAATATCCTCGCTTCATTTTGTATTCCGTCTTTTCCGGCTGCTTTCCTCCTCTTTAGTTTATTTATTGCACTTCGGAACTCCTCCTGACCTATCTCACCTTCTTCCCACGTCAACCTCTCTTGCTTTCTTTCCGTGTTTTCTATCTCTTCTTCCTGTATTTCCGTGCCTTTTAGCTGCTCTTTCATGAATGTCATCCACTCTCTGTATTCTTTTTTCTTTTCTATGTATTCCGAGGTACTTCTCACTTCCATTTTGCAGTCTCTTAGAACTCTTTTCAGTTCTATTTTCCTCACGTGGCACGTTTTGTCCCACCATTTCTCCAGTTTTTCTTTGTTATCTATGCTGTAATTTGTTACTACTGTGCTACTTTTTACCTTTTCTTTTAGTTCTTTTCATGTCTTTGGTTTTCTTTCTCTGCTAGCTTTCCTATGTACTGCCTTATTCCTTATTATTTTGCTATGTATACATGTCTGACGCACTCCCGTATACGCGTGGAACTCGCATCCCCCTCCTGCTTGGGGTCAAGAATTATTTAAATAATTATTTTGCCATATATGCATGTCTGACGCGCTCCCGTATTCGCATGGGACTCGCTTCCCCCGCCTGCTTGGGGTTAAGAATTATTTAAATAATTGTTTTGCCACGTATACAGATCTGAAGCACACCCGTTTACGCGTGGAACTCGCATCCTCCGCCTGCTTGGGATCAAGAATTATTTATATAATTATTTTGCCATGTATGCACGTCTGACGCACTCCCGTATACGCGTAGAACTGGCATCCCCCGCCTGTTTGAGGTTAAGAATTATTTAAATAATTATTTTGCAATGTATGCACTTCTGTCGCGCTCCCGTAAACGCGTAGAACTCGCATCCCCCGCCTACTTGGGGTTAAGAATTATTTAAATAATTATTTTGCCATGTATGCACGTCTGACGCGCTCCCGTATACGCGTAGAACTCGGATCCCCCGCCTGCTTGGGGTTAAGAATTATTTAAATAATTTATTTGTCATGTATGCACGTCTAACGCGCCCCCGTATACGCGTAGAACTCGCATTTCCCGCCGACAAATTTGTACAGGTTTAGGTTTCGCCTTCTAATGTTTTATGCGTATACTCTTGATTTAAATTTAATTACTTTGATAAAAATTGTTTTACGAATTGCTTACACATATTATTACAAATAAGTTCAGGCGAGGTGCAGTTTTTTGTACATGCATGCTACCGGATAAAAAATAGAGTAAAGATTTAACTACAAAAAAAAAGTTAAAAAGTTAAAGTTAATATAAAATAATCAACTAGTCCAGTTAAAAGTTAGGATGATTTGAAATTATCTAAGTTAAGTTAGAAGTTATTAACTTTTTAACTTTCGACGTAACTTTTAACTTTTTAACTAGTCACTACCCAAGCCTGATAATAATTATGATTATTATTTTCATTACTTACATTCCTTCATTTCCTTTACTCAAACGAAGTTACTATTTCAAATTAATAATAATAATAATAATAATAATAATAATAATAATAATAATAATTATCAGGCCGGGAGCGTGCGGAAGTCCAGGTGACCAGGGCAGCGTCAGCTATAGTAAGAGCATGCGATGCCTCGATTCCGCGAAGCAGAAATAGAAATCGCCGCCATCCAGTGTACTGGTGGACGGAGGAAATCGCGGAGTTACGTAGGGTATGCTTGAGGCTTCGTAGACGGGCACAGCGCGCACGGGAACGACGTGGGGCCACTGTTTTTAACGCTGCATTTAAACAGGCACAAAAAAGGCTAAGACTCGCGATTAAATCCAGTAAGCGACGATGCTGGAAAGAGGAGTGCGACGAAGTTAACTCCGACCCGTGGGGACTAGCCTGCAAAATCGTAACTCTTAGTATAGGGGCAATGAAGCCACTGGAGATAAAGGAAGCGCGGTTGATAAGTGAGATAGTTGATGGGCTTTTCCCTGAGCATCCGCCAAGGGATGAGACTCTGTATGAGGACGTGCGACAGGAGGATATACCCTCGTTTACCAAGCCTGAGCTACGGGTAGCGATTAGATCTCTTAAGAGAGGCAAGGCGCCCGGCCCCGATGGGATTCCAGTGGAGGTTTTAAAGGCCATCGCCTCACGATGCCCGGAAACCTTACTGGATACCTACAACGTATGTCTCAGGGAAGGTGTTTTCAGCAGTCGTTGGAAAAGGGCAAAGCTTGTCCTTATCAGCAAGGGGAAGGGAGACATGACATCCCCGTCCGTGTATCGGCCGCTTAGCCTATTAGACACGATCGGTAAGGGTATGGAGGCGCTATTAAGGAGCAGAATCCAGATCGCGATACAACAGTTAGGGGGTTTATCGGAAAACCAGCATGGATTTAGGAAGGGTTTTTCGACGATAGGCGCGATACGATCGGTTACCGCGGCGGTGGGGCGATCAAGGGAACGATGTCACGGAGCGCGACCACTGATGTTGGCAGCAACGCTGGACGTTAAAAACGCTTTCAATTCGGCATGCTGGGCAGACCTACTCGCAGCGCTGACGGACTTCGAGGTTCCACCCTACATACTACGCGTAGCAGAGGACTACTTCCGGGATCGCGAACTCATTATCGAGACGAGCGAAGGGACGGTGGTTAGGGAAATTACGGCAGGCGTTGCACAGGGATCACTGTTGGACCCCGATTTTTGGATCGCGTTGTACGACGGTTTGCTGCGCTTGGACATGCCCAACGGGGCATTTCCCGTAGGATATGCGGACGACGTCGCGGTGGTGGTAGAAGCACGGAACGCGGACTTGGCACAACTTATCTTGTGCCAGGTAATGAAATGAGTAACTAGGTGGATGACGGAGCACGGGCTCAGTCTCGCGCTGGCGAAAACCGAGGTAGTACTATTGATACGTAAAGAGATCCCTACGATACTACCGATGTACGTAGGATCCGAGTTAGTAACTACGAGGCCGACTGCGAAGTATCTAGGGGTCAGCCTGGACTCAAAGCTTTGCTTTTGGCCCCACATCAGGGAAGTAACGGTAAAGGCAGAAGCACATATAGCGGCGCTAAGTAGGTTAATGCGCAACGTTGGAGGCCCGCGGACATCCAAGAGAAGACTTCTCATGGCGACGACCAACTCTATACTCCTCTATGGAGCGGAGATCTGGGCTGATGCCATGGAAGTTATCAAGTACAGGAAGAGAATGGTGGCGGTGCAGCAGCGAGGTGCGCTGAGAGTTGCATGCGCGTATCGGACGGTATCGGTAGAGGCTGTGGCGGTGGTAGCTGGTATGATTCCGATCGACCTGCTCGCACGGGAACGGAAGCAGATCTACGATAGGAGCGCAGAAGTAGGATGGGCAGACGCGGAGGGCGAAGCCCGCCGCCAGACGCTATAAACTTGGCATGAGAGGTGGAGGGCGGGGACGAAGGGTAGATGGACCTACCTATTGATTCAAGACATAACGAGGTGACTGGGACGGAAGTACGGAGAGGTTAACTTTTACCTTACGCAGTTCCTGACAGGACACGGATACTTTCGGTATTACCTATTTAAATTAGGTAAAATAAATACGCCGAAATCTAAATACTGCGGGCACGAGATGGATGACGCGGAACACACCTTTTTCGCATGTAATAGGTGGGCCGCGGAAAGACAGCGATTGGGGGTGATGGTAGGGCGACTCTCGCCCGACGTGATGATTGAATGCATGCTTTCAGGGAAAGGCCGATGGGATGCGATAAATACCTTTATCGAAGGGGTACTGCGCGCGAAAAAACGAGGCGGATGCTTAAGGTAGTTCTATCACAACTGCGCTAGTCAAAGTCAAACAGTTCTGAAGTTGACTAGCGTATTTGTTAAATCTGGCAACGTCGCATTTTAGTGTTCAGCTTGAGCTGGTTTGTTTACTCGCGCAACTCGCTCTCTTCTCATATCTTGAAATGCGTACAGCGTATGATGAAAACGTGTTGAAAAATGTCATCCGAAGATAGTAATGTCAAAGAAAAAAGATTCTATTGGAAAGGAAAACGAGTGATAGAGAAAGTATGGAAGAAGAGGATGCAGAGCAAAAAGTTAGCAGCGAACATTAGGAATATCTACGGTTCGAAAAATGGGATGCATAACCTCAAAAACAATCTTGAGGAGTATGCAGAGATTAATGAATCTACAGAAATTGAAGGACGACGAATTGTACACCTACAAACTCTTAGTGATCAACTATTTTGCCAAAGTTGCAATTCTGTATTATCTTTGCAAGATACTCAGAAAGAAGTGAGATATGGTTTAGCGTCAAATTTCTATGTAAAATGTCACAAGTGTACAAAATCATCCATCGTTTCTACTGATAAAGAACATCGTTTCAAAAAAAAACAAGCATTATGATGTGAACACAAAAATCGTAGCAGGTAAATATATTTATTTCAGTAATTAATTGTATGCGGGCTTTTAAAAATAGAACTTATTATTAATGATTTATATTCCTTTTAGGTGTCGTCAATGCTGGTAATGGCAATACTCACTTAAATAGAATGCTAAGTTATGCAAATATTCCCCAGATGAATTGGAATACCTTTAAAGTACACGAGAGAGAAGTTGGCCCAGAAATAGAGAAGGTAGCTCGTAAAAGTTGTGAAGAAGCAACCCTCAAAGAAAGGCAACAAACAATACAAAACCAAGACAAGATGGATGTATTATTGTAAGCAGTGTTTATGAAATGAATAATTCAATAAGTTTTATTAATGAAGTAAATTAAATGCTATTGATATTCAATTTCTAAGAAGGAGCTCTACGTATAATATTTTATTATTCTTGTACAGATATTATTTTTAATTTCTTTTATGTAAATGCTCGTAGTACTCATACTCTTCAACTAATACATCAAAAAACAGATTTTTTTTCATTCGATTCTATACAATGAGAAACTATATAACTCATTTAAAAGTATGTTCGAAGATTTGTTATATTATGTAACTTACTTTGATTTTTTTATATATTTTTTATTTTACTGGATTATCTTGTTAACTGTTATTACTATTTTAACAAATTTTGTACATTTTATTATAATTGTGGAATTCAACGTAGAGGTTCTCTTTAATTATGAATTGAAAATTTTATTTTAAATAAATTGTAATTTATACTCCGACAATTTTATGAATTTATGATTAATTGCAACGTTTCAAATAATATCATTGTTGAATATTGTGAATATTTCGCCTTCTGTATATGAGCGTAGCTATGAGACATAAACAGCGCGACACACGTATACACACATGTAAGTCTCCCCTCCCTAGTGTGTCTGCGACTATGAAGGTGCGTCGAGCGACAGCGAGCGATGCGATATACTCTCTCTAGTCTCGGACGCCCAGCATGTAGCATCTCGCGCATGGCGTAGGCAAGCGCCTCTTTATATTCACACTACCTAATAAACTAGTCATTTCTTTAAGTATAACTCAGAGTATTTTTACTACACCTATCCACCAACTCCAACATGGTAGCAGAAGTCCGTGGCTGGTAAGTAAAAAGAAAAAGACTGACTCAATACAAGCTTCGGCAAGTATTGTGGCAGAATCAAGCACATGGCTCGCGGAAAATTGACAGTGAAAAATATTGAAGGAAAAGTGCAAAAGTAAGAAAAATACAAGTGTGAATAAAGAATAAAACATATCTTCAAGTGATAAAAGAAAGAATTTTTGGAAAATTACGAAAATTCAAGCCGATGCGAGCAGATTAAATTTCTTGTGTGAAGCACGCTGCACGGTGCAAGAATAGAGCACGTGGCAGAATTTGAGGTTATACACGTGAGAAATGGACACTAAAGGACAAGTGAAAATCAAAGAAGAAGAAATAAAAGTGAATGAAGATATTAAATTAAAAGAAGTCGAGATGGCTAAGCAAGCAAAATTCGAAGATATAGTAATTCCCATTTTTGATGGTGCAAACTATACAAGTTGGAAATTTCGCTTAATGACTCTATTAGAGTATAAAGAGTGCAAAGAGCAAACTGAAAGAGAACGGGCTGAGATAGATAAACCAGATGAATGGAAGAAAAAGGATTTAAAAGCAAGAAATATATTAATAAGTACTATTTCAGACAAGCAATTAGAATATGTTTGTGAATGCGATACAGCTTACAAAATGATGGAAAAATTCAAGAGCATGTACTCTACTAAATCTACAGCGCTGCAAATAGTATGCAGAGGTCAACTAGAAGACATTAAACTCAAAAATTATGAGAAAGTTGAAGAATTTTTTGTAGATTTCGAACAAGCCTGCAACAAATTTAAAGCAGCTGGAGGCACATTACCAGAAAAGGAAAAAATGAGGTATTTAATTAGAGCACTACCAGTAAGCTACAGCTTTATTGGGAGTTTCATTGATCTCGTCCCAGAAGCTCAACAAACAGTAGACTATGCTAAGTCCAAAATTCAAGAAAAAATAATGACAGTGCCTGACAACGAAAAAAGGAAAAATGTAAGTACATTCAACGTCAAGACAAAGGGACAGTGTTATAACTGTGGCCGGGAAGGTCATTTCAAGAAGGACTGTTGGAGACCACTACAGACCAGCCAGAATAGAGGAGCATTCCAAAGCAGAGGAGCATCCCAGAGCAGAGGTCGAGGTCAACGAGGATCCCAGCGAGGATATCAACGAGGCAGTTCCAGAGGACGTGGTCGTGGCAGAGGAGCAGCCCAGCAGAGGCAAGAAGACTCCAGTCAACCCAGCGAAGACCCAGCAGCTGAGACCTGGATGATCGAGGTCAAACACGACGAAGTGAAAAGTGAAATTGTGAGTGATGTGTTCTATAGTGAAGTAGAATCTAAGCATTATCATTATCACAATCCAAGCTTCGGCGAAGATTGTGGTAATAAAAATAGAATAACCAATGTTTATAATTATAGTTGCAAAAAGAATGGTAAATTCAAAGAAATCAGTTGGTTATTAGATAGCGGATGCACTGATCATGTTGTGAATGATGAGAGAATGTATGAAAAATTTATTGTATTAAAAAATCCAATTGAAGTAAAGTTACCAGATGGTAAAAATTTAAAGGCCACAAAAGTAGGCAATATAAAAACATATTTCAAAAATTATTATAATGAAAAATTAATAGACTTAAAAAATGTTTATTTTGTAAAAGGAATTAATAAAAATCTATTAAGCGTTTCAAAAATTACAAGAAACAGTACTATTGTTTATAAAAATGAAAATGCAAAGATATATAACAATAACAGAGAATTAGTTGCGGTAGCAAACAAAATAAATGATTTGTATGTCATGAAAAGTAACATATATAAGGATTTTGAAAATGATTTATACGTAAACTCTGTCAAATTAACTGAAAAAGAAAAGTGGCATAGAGCATTAGGCCATGTCAACTTTCAATATTTAAACAAATTAGTGAAAGATAAATTGGTAGATGGTTTACCAGATAAATTAGAAAATAATGAAATAAAATGCGCAAATTGTATTCAAAGTAAAATGGCTAATGTACCGTTTAAAAATGAGAGAAGTAAAACTTCAGAAATTTTAGAGTTAATTCACACTGATCTAAATGGTCCACACAGAACAACAGGTTCTGGTGGAGAAAAGTTTTTTTTAAGTTTCATTGATGATTACAGTAAATGTAGTAAAGTTTATTGTATTAAAAGCAAATCAGAGACTGCAATTTGTTTTAAAGAATATGTAAATTTAGTTGAAAACAAATTTAATAAAAGAGTTAAAAAATTAAATTGTGATAATGGCAAAGAGTACTTGAATAAGGAAATTTATCAATTTATAAATGAGAAAGGAATAGAATTATTACCTTGCCCACTCTACGTCCATCAATTAAATGGAGTAGCGGAAAGATTCAACAGATCAGCTATGGATATAGGAAGATGTCTGTTAAGAGAGGCCAAAATACCATTAAAATATTGGCCAGAAATTGTTAAAACAGTCTCTTATTTGAAAAACCGTACAATAGCTAACTCAAACCAAAATAAAACCCCTTTTGAAATACTTTTTGGAAATAAACCTAATGTACAAAACTTAAAAATTTACGGAAGTAAAGTCTTCGTTAGAAAACCAGAAGTTTTGAGAAAAGGAAAATGGGATGATAAAGCTGAATTAGGTATATTAGTAGGATATACGCACAATGGTTATAGAGTCTTGTTGAATAACAAAGTAATAAATGCCAGACATGTACACATTGTCGAAGACGGCACCGAAATAATCTGTTTGGAAAAGGTTAACGATGAAAATATTATTGAATTCAATATAGACGAATCAAACGATTCAAGTAGTGATACAAGCAGTATTATTGAAAATAATTATGACAATGAAAATTTAATTAATAATAACGATGAAATTGAAAATATTGAAAATGAGAATGAGAACATCGATAATGCTTTCAATCGTTCAAATGAAAATTTAAAAGTTAAAAGAACATCAAACAGAAAGAAAAGTCCGGTACAAAGATACGGAAACCCTGTAACACATTATATTTATATACATTATGTAAATGCAAATGTACCGAATACATTTGAGGAGGCGTTAAACTCCAGTGAATTCAAAGAATGGCAAAAAGCTATGAATTCAGAAATTAAATGTCTAAAGAAAAATAATACATGGGTTGTAGTTGATAAACCTCAAAATAAAAAGATTATTGATGTAAAGTGGGTCTATAAAAGAAAAAGCGATGACTCTCTGAAGGCTAGGTTAGTTGTTAGAGGTTTCCAACAAAGAGAATGTCAGGAAAATGTTTATTCGCCAGTAGGGAAAATGGAAACGTTAAAAATTTTGTTAAGTTATTGTTGCGTAAATAAACTGTTCATAGAACAAATGGATGTAGAAACAGCATTTCTTAATGGAAAAGTAAAATCAGAAGTTTATATTCATGAACCACAAGGTTATGAAACCGGCAAAAATAAAGTTTGCAAATTATTAAAAGCACTATACGGATTGAGAGAAAGTCCAAAGGCTTGGTATGAGACATTTGATAAATGCGTGAGTGAACTTGGGTTCATAAGAAGCAATTACGATTACTGTTTATATGTAAACAACACAGACAATGATACTATATACATGTTAGTATTCGTAGACGATCTCTTAATATGCTGTAAAAATAAAGATAGAATCAATGAAGTTAAATCTGCTTTAATGAAAAGATTTGTAATGAAAGATCTAGGAAAAATTAAATCATATATAGGAATCGACATTGATTATAATAACGAGAAAGGTATAATGACCTTAAGTCAACAAAGATATATAGAATCATTGGCTGTGAAGTACAACTTAGAAAATGCGAAACTTTATGATACTCCGATGGAGACAAATTTAAAACTCGAACAGGCTAATAAAGCAGATGAAACAATAAAATATCGAAATTTAATAGGTGAATTATTATATATCAGCACAGGTACAAGAACTGACATAACTTACAGCGTGAACTACTTAAGTAGATTTCAGAGTTGCTACGATTCAACACATTTTAAATACGCGATGCGAATATTAAAATATCTATACAAAACAAAAAATTTAAAATTAACTTATGGTTGTAACTTAAATAAGGATAAACTCGATTGTATGGTCGATTCAGACTTTGCAGGTGATAACATTGATAGAAAATCAACCACCGGATTTGTTATAAGAATGTATGGAAATATAATATATTGGAAAGCACAGAAACAAAAAACTGTGACTAAAAATTCAACATTTGCTGAATACATTGCATTGTCTGAAGCGACAACAGAAATATTATTTATAATTAATCTCTTGAAAGACGCCTTCAATACAACATTTACAAGTCCTGTCAAAACATACGAAGATAACTCAGGCGCAGTAGCAATAGGTAAATTCAGTAACTTAACAAAAAATTCTAAGCACATTGAAGTACAATGTCATTATGTAAATGAGAATTACGAAAAAGGTGTTATCGATATTGTAAAGATAGAAAGTGAAAAAAATATAGCGGACATATTCACTAAGAGTCTATGTAAGGATAAATTTATTAAAAATAGAAACGCGCTGAAATTATTATAGAAGATTATAAATAAAAGTCGAAAATTCAAGGAGGCGTGTTGAATATTGTGAATATTTCGCCTTCTGTATATGAGCGTAGCTATGAGACATAAACAGCGCGACACACGTATACACACATGTAAGTCTCCCCTCCCTAGTGTGTCTGCGACTATGAAGGTGCGTCGAGCGACAGCGAGCGACGCGATATACTCTCTCTAGTCTCGGACGCCCAGCATGTAGCATCTCGCGCATGGCGTAGGCAAGCGCCTCTTTATATTCACACTACCTAATAAACTAGTCATTTCTTTAAGTATAACCCAGAGTATTTTTACTACACCTATCCACCAACTCCAACAATCATGAGTTACGATTTTTACAAAGACAATATACAAAATCAATGGAAACCGCATTCTTCTTATTTTTTACTCTTTCCTTTCCAGACCACCTCACCTGAAAAATAACTTCCTTTTTCCGGACGAAAATGAGCTATGCGGATATGAACAAATTTTAGATAACAGCACTGTACGTATTGCAGCATCATACGATATGGGTTGGACGAGAAGAGGTACAGGCAGAACGTACGATAGCCTTACTGGTACAGCAGCTTTAGTAGGCTATTTTTCGAAAAAAGTTTTGTCATATGTATCACTCAATAGAAAATGTAAGTCATGTGACAATGGGCATCAACGTAATGATCACGACTGCAGGTTGAACTTTGAAGGATCTGCTAAGGCTATGGAGCCTTACGCTGCAGTCGAACTGAAAACAATGTTATTTTTAAAAAATTAAAAATTCAAGTAGGAATACTTATTGCAGACAATGATAGTAGCTCTATCAGTGCTGTACGTGGTGCTTGTAACTTTGAAGTTGTTAAACAATCTGATAAAAATCATACCAGTAAGGGACTTGTAAATGAATTGTACAAAATAAATAAAAAACACAAAGAACTGACTGGTATAGCAATAAAATATTTACAAAAATGCTTTAATTATTGTATTGCACAAAATGCAGGTAGTGCAATAAGTGTGTCTGCTGCTATCAAGAATATACCAAATCATTGTTTTAACAACCATCAACAATGCGGATCTTGGTGTAGTTATCATAACGAACCAGAAACATATACTCATTCAGTTATAAAAGATGGTTTTAAAAACATCAATTTATTCAATGATTTGCAATCTATTTTTGATACGTTGGCTAATAAGGCAAGTTCTTTTGCAGCAGGAACATCTAGTAATCCTAATGAGAATTTAAATTCGATGATTGCCAGCAAAGCACCGAAAAGTCGGATGCAACAGCCTGTGCAATCAGTAAAAAAAATTGTGGTGAAAAATATATTCTTGATGTGTATACAAATTTATCACTCTCTCCAGGAAAACACACTCAAAAGTATACCTGTACTAGTTATGTCAATGCCAACAAGAGATATAAGAAATCTTTAACGCGCCATTTTAAAAGACGTCGTTTATTTTTAAGAAAGTGTAAAACAGAACTGAGAAACAAAAAAGAACTTTTAGAAGGTGCAACATACCAAACAGATATGAATCTTCTTGATTTAGAACAGTCAATACCTATCGCAAATTTGAATAAAAGTTCAGCACAACCTATCATTGTTTATTTTGATTTGGAGACGGGAGGTTTGAATAAAACGGCGGAAATATTGCAGATAGCTGCCAAATTTGAAAAATACACATTTTCAGTACACATTAAACCAAATACAAAAATAAGTGAAGAAGCTAGTGCGGTAACTGGTTTAAGTTATGTCAATGGACAATTAATGCATCACGGACGTACACTTGAAACAGTCTCTTTATCAGATGCAATTATTGCTTTCTATGAATTTTTATATTTATTCAAAATGAAATGCGTTTTAACAGCGCATAACTGTAAGTTTGATTATACAAGATTGTTAATGGCAATAAAAAAGACGTTCATGGAAACACACTTTAAATCAATTATCATTGGATTTGTAGATACTTTACCACTAATAAAAAAATGTACGCAAAAAAAAGGAAAAGGACAAAACACATTAGTAACAGTAGCAAATAATTTACAAATTGAAACTAGTGAGGCTCATGATGCGCTTGCAGACGTTTTTATATTAGAACAAGTAGTTGAAAAACTACATATTTCATGTGATACTATAATTAGTTCTATTGTAAGTATGATCGACATCGATCAACAGCAAACTGTAAATGAACAAATACGTGAAGCTTTAAAAAAGCTGAACTTATTGAATTCATGTACTTCTAGCGGTATTCGCAAAAAATAGCTACTGCTCAGATCACTTATGAGATGATTTTGAAGGCTTATCAAGATAATAAGTTTGAAGGATTAGAAAATCTACTAGGCAAGGATGAGAATGCTCATGTTAAGGTTACAAAAAATAAAAAAGTTATTAAAAAAATTTATGATTTTTTGCAAAACAATCAATAAGATATTTAATACATACTTTCTTATAACTTAATTTTAATGGCGTTCAATCCAAAGATTTGTTAAAAAATTAAAAAGTTCTATTGCGATTATTACGAATTAGTAGCATAAGATGAAAAAATTTATACGATTACTAATTTAAAGTTAAACTTCGTTTTGTAAGAAATATTATTTATTGTATTTAAATTGAAAGTCAGTATCTTAAGGACCAAAGTGAATTTAGTATTATGATCATCAATCTGTTCTATAATTTAATATTAATAAAAAGTTGTTATTTTATTAATAAATTTTGAAAAAAGTTCTATTTTTTATTCTCACTCTTTACCTTATTACCTCACAGAACATTTTGAATAGATCGCGCGCGACGAACATAACCTCCGTACAATGCGACGTTGCCAAGTCTACCTAGCAGTAATTATCTGCTCACTTTTTACGTATCATTTTATTATTCATTAATTGATCGCTAATCTCACAGGCAATGAATTCATATTTTGAAAAAAGGTAAATAATTGGCTGAAAATTTTTTTACTCGATTGAAAATTTTCATCCAAATCTTGTCGTCAATTACTGAAATATCATAATGTGAAGAGCGGACAAATCCGATTTCCCATAAGAGCCCATGTTAAATCACGAAAACTTCAAACATTTATTACTCACTTCAGAAGCAATAAACCTGTCCTAAATTTGAACTGTACCGTTTTTATATACTAATCTACCACTATGTAAAGGTTTATCTCATTATTGTCGTTAATCGTCGAATCGATAGAACTACCTTAATAGATTAGATAGGGCATCGTAGAAAGAAAGAACGTAGGAAGGACGGATGACGCCCCCGAGGGCGGTAGGGCTGCGGCTCGACCTGAAGTAATGCGAAAGCGGTTCCGAGTCGAAGCTGCCCTAGGGATAGGTTTTGGGTGTTTAGGGGGTAGAAATCCCTCACATCACGGAACCCGCTACTCCGTGATGGTCTTAGTGGGCCTCCCTTCTTGCTCCACCTCCAAAGCAAGGACGGGCGCCCCGGAAGATTCACCTAGTACCTCGGAAAAAAAAAAAATAATAATAATAATTGTTGGAAAGGTGATTAGGGTGATGCGCAGATAATAAAAGGATAGAACATTTAGTGGAAAATAAGTAATGTTTATTCTTATTACAAAACTAGCTAAATAAGTCCTGCTAGGACGAGAGACGCGCTCAGACTAACCAAGCACTCCGCGCTCTCCCGACTCGGCGCCTACCCGTGACGTCACAGAGCCAGTCCATAACTATACCCATCAAGAGGGCATTCGTTTATTTCAACACTCCCTCCCGAATGCCTCTCCTTGATTTGAACTTCAGGTCTCGTTGTAGCCTCGCCCGTCTCCTTTATTAAGTTATTGATTATCTGTGAACATAAAAAATTAGTGCATTAATAAACAATATTCATTATTTTATTGGTTAAATATCTGTGCATTTCAAAAGGAAGAGGTTTGGTAAATATGTCGGCTATCTGTTGTTTAGAACACACCCATTCAGCTTTTATTATGTTTCTCTTTATACACCCTTTCACATAATCCCTTTTTATCTCAACCATGTGTCGCAGCTTGTTTCCCCCATCAACCTGTACACAAGCTATAGCAGCTTGATTATCACACCACAAGGAAATGGGGAGAAAATTACTGTCTAATATTAATTTTATGGAGTTTAAAATTGACGCTGTTTCCTGGCTCGCTTCACACATCGCGACAAACTCAGCTTCACAGGTGGATAGCGCAACATATGATGTTTTATGTGTGCGCCAACAAATCGAGTCTCCGAACAATTTTATTACAGAGCCGCATATAGTCAAAGAGTTATTGCAATCTCCAAGACTCGCATCTGAGTATGCTTCCAGTTTTTCAGTCTCACCTGTATATCTCAGACTCATACTCTTTGTTCCCTTTAAATATCTAAAGACTTTTTTAACCATGGCCCAATCGTTTTCGGTGGGACTCACCTGATGTCTGCTCAGAACATTCACAGCATAAGAAATGTCTGGTCTGGTCGCACTGGCCAAGTATAACAAGCTGCCAACGGCTTCACGATAGGGAGCGTTTTGTGTTGTTTTAGTTTTGTTCAACATGTCGTCATTATACTCACATTCTCTGATTTTCCTCTCTCGATTCGACGCTTGAGAGGTTACCATGGGTGTTCTCTGAGGGTGTGATTTAGCGAAACCAAATCTCTCCAAGATTTTGTCAATATATTTTTCCTGACATAAATCGATAATTCCTCTCTCCCGATCTCGTCTTACTGTTATGCCTAGGAATTCTTTTGGATCGCCTATTGTACTCATCTCAAACTCGACATTTAGTTTATTCTGAACCTCATTTAATTTTCCACTATCATTACTCGCCATAAGTATATCATCCACATATAAAAGCAGTATTAAGAACTTATCTTTTTCTCTCCAGGTGAACAAGCACGGCTCTAAGTCAGAGTTCTTCAAATTCATGCAAAGTACTGCCTGGGTGAATCTGTCATTCCACCGTTTGGGACTGATTCGCAGACCATAGAGTGCTCTTTCAATCTTGCACACTTTCCTTTTTGTGTAATTCTTATCTTGCGACAGTCCTTCAGGCAGTTCCATGTATATTTCCTCATCTATAATACCATTTAGAAAGGCTGTCTTAACATCCATTTGACATGTCTCAAGATTGTGTTTATTAATTATTGCAATTACTGTTCTCACCAGAGGCAGTCTTGAGACAGGAGCATACGTCTCTTTTAGTTCATAGCAGTTTTTGTCTTTAAACCCTCGAATAACTAAACGCGCCTTGAAGCTTTCTTTATTGTTTGCATCTAGTTTCCGTTTAAATACCTACCTTGAATCTATGACGTTTAATTTACTTCGATCGGACATTCTTTCAGGACGATTCACAATTTTCCACACCTGATTTTTATTCATAGATTTAAGTTCTTCGTCAATACTCTTTTTCCAGCTGTCTCTCTCTCTGCTTTGCATAGCTTCTTTGTAACTTACAGGATCTCTATTAATATTCGCCAGCAGAGTAAATAGTAATTCATCATGTTCCTCACGTCCACGTCTAATTTCTGTTGGTTGGTAATGATTGACAGTAAGGCTTTAATTTTACAAGTCTCATTAATCTGAAGTGTCGAAAAACTCGTGTCATTTATGTTCTCATCTTCATACAATTTCATAGTTTTGGATGGACGTTCTGTTTTTCTCGGCCGTCCCCTCTTTCGTCTGTTCTCTCCCTCCGTTTCAGACTTCTCTCCTACTTCTGTCTCATCTTCATTGAATACAATGAACCATTTGTCTGTATCTACTTGTTTCTCCATGTTAGGAAAGTTCAATATATCATTCTTTCCATATAAGTCACCATACACGATTTTCTCGTTAAATTTAACGTTTCTACTTTCGTAGTATTTACCTTCTTCTGGCTTAAGAAACAAGTAGCCAGTTGGTGTATATCCCACCAGAATAAGTCTCCTTCCTTCAAATCTAAACTTTGGTCCAGTTTTTCTTTGAACTTTAATATACGCAACGCAACCAAATCTTTTTATTTGTTCTATTCTGAAGCTATGCTGAGGTGCAAATTTTTCCAATGGAGTTATCATATTGTTTGATTTATGGGGAGTTCTGTTATAAGCATACACGGCAGCTGAAAGTGCTAAGTCCCGCATATTTTCTGGTAACTTGGCATCATACATATATGATCTCACCTTTTTCTGGATCGTTTGATTAAATCGTTCCGAAACTCCGTTATGCTCTGCTGTATCAGGGCAAGACAGTTGCAGTTCTGCACCCAAATTCTTTAGAACTTCTACCGTGTACCCGCCCGTAAATTCACAGCCCTGATCTGTACGCAAGTAACAAACTTTGGCGTCATTCCCCAGCATATTTCTCGCGCTTCTCACAAACATCTCGAGGCAATATCCTGTCTCACCTTTAGATTTCATAGGATATGCCATTGCTAATCGGGAAAAATCATCTACGAATACAGAAATAAATCTGTAGCCTTTGGGATGCGATGACGGAGAAATGGGACCCATTACATCAGAGTGTATTATTTGCAGAGGAATTGTAGCTCTTCTGCGTTCAGAAGGGAAAGGTAATGTGTTAAATTTAGATATAGAGCATACTTCACAATCTTTAACACAATCATCAAAAATTGCCTTATTTAATTCTTTATTGTTCGGAAATCTTATTTGTAACGCCTTGAGATATGCAACGGACGAATGACCGAATCTTACATGCCACAACATGGCGTAATTATCTTTACTGAATTTGTTTTTAGCCTTCAGTAAAGGTGTTTCCTCACCTGTTAATTCGGTTAGAGGCATTTCATCCACTTCGTGGACCTCGCGATCCCAGATAGTAATATCAAAGTTGGATTGCATATAAGGCACACCTTTAATCTTTTCGTTTGTGGCTTTTTTTCCAATATTGCCATCATTGGACTCGTTCAGTGAAAATTTCTTTTTCTCGTCTGGAAACTCTCCTGCTTTGTTCTCATCTGTCTCGTTTGAAATTTTCTGAGTCTCAGATGCAAATTCAGAGTTCGTTGACATATCGTTTATTAACTCATCATTGATTAGTTTATTTTTAGCGGTGACGCTGCGCGTTGCATATTTTAACTCGCCCGCCATTTCCGAAGCTAATATAAATTTATTAATCAAGTCCGGCATATTTTTGTTATTTCTATCATCTTTATTAGTTTCTAATTCAATTAGCCAATACGGGCGACTATACACACCTGACAGAAATATTTCATTTGAATGGGGATCAAAAATATCAATTTTCTTATCGTCCAAATAGATACACAGACCCATGTCTGCAAATCTTCTTAGGGAAAGTACATTTTCTTTAAGCGCCGATGCTAAAATGACTCTATCTATTTTAAAAGGACTTCCATTCTGCAACTTAACTTCTACAGTTCCAGCTCCCTCCGTTTTCAAGTCTGATGAGCTGTCTTTATTCGCGCACTTAATTATACCGTATTCAGACTCATCGAATGTATCAAAAATAATTTTAGAATGAGTAAGATGCTCTGTCGCGCCTGAATCTGCTAAGAATTTAGTTATACTTTTGTTCTCATCTATACTAGCTGAATTTGCATTTATTAACTCACTACATTGAATTGAATTTTCTTCTAGAGGCATGGGAGCAGCTAGGTTATTATGTGTGACTATTGGGATATCTGAGTCAATCTTACCTTTGATTGAGTTTTTCTGATCCTGAGGTTGATCAGGTTTCTTTTGAGAATGTTCCCCATTGTTGTTGGCATTGTTCGATTTTCTGTTGTGATAACCTCCCTGGCCCCCGCCTCTAAATCGACCTCTCTTCGCATTGCCTGAGCTATAATTCTCAGATTTTCTCTTTGAACCTCGCCCGCGACCATTTTTACCAAATCCTCTTAAATCTTTTGAAATTGAGTACCTTGTGTTTCCACGTCTTCCACCTCTTCTTTTGTTGTCATCTTGTCTTTGAATTGAACAATCGGGTGCCTTATGTCCAAATTGGTTGCATTGGTAGCATTTTACACCTTTCCCTTTGTTTGGACAGTCACGGCCAATGTGTCCCTGACTTTGGCATTCATAACAGCGGACGTTTTCTCCTCTGGCGTAGTTTGCCGTTCTCACCTGTGGTTGGTTGCCAGAAGCTCCAGCTCCTCCTCTCGCCTGATTTTTTTCCGCCTCGTCCTGCATAACAATGTTTTTTAATTCATCATAAGTTGTCCTAGAGCCCTTTGTCTTTTTGGATACAAAATCAATGGTTTGCACATTTGGAACAGATACCATTACCGCATTATAGAATGCGTCTCTTTTCTCATCTTCAGATAAAGGTGTCGCGCCTGAAGAGTTTTCGTAGTCTCTAATGGTATCTTCAAATTTATTACAAAATTCTGCAGCACTCATTTTTCCAAGGAGGTACTGCATGTTGTATAATTGTTTTCGCACCGCGTGTGATGTTACATTAGTCTCGCATCTTTTTATTTCTTTTAATTTTTCTAAAATCTCACCCGGATTTTTCAAATGCATCACTTTAGAATAATATTGTGATTCGAGTTGATTTATTAAGATAGACCGTGCTTTAAAACTTTGCTCCTCTAGCATCTTTTCATCTGTAATATCAGAGGTTACCTTTTTTTCTACAACATGCAGTAGTCCATGAGATCTCAGCTCTGAGGAGAGATAATCATAAAAATGTTCAAACTTTGTAGTATTATCTAGCTTGTAGTTCCATTTAACATTCATACCCTTATTTACTATTTCCAATTTTATAGAATCTTTCACCAAATTATTTAAGCAGTTAATCCCATCTGCTCGACTCAGAGCTGATTCATCTCGCCTTAATTTATCAAATTTGTCATTAACAATCTCATTGATTCTGTCTTCCAAGACTTCAGGATTCACACCATCTGACAAGTGATAATTTCCTCTATTTTGGTTTCTTACCTCACCATCATTATCATTATCAAGCTCGCCGTCATGCTCATCAGAGTATTGCATGCTCTCCTGAATGTTAGACAGCTCCTTTACCATATCATTTATTTTGATGAGCTGTTGAGCATAATCTTCCCGGATAACAGTCATAAGGTTAACAAATTTTATATGCTGTTCTTTCCTTTCGCTCCTGTTTGTTTCTATTTCAGCATTTATTTGCACCATAGTTTTACTGAACTGATCCATCGTATCAGTGGAAACTTTGCAAAACTTATTTACTGCAGTTATTAGTTCACCCATTTTGGTTTCCTGTTTTTCCAGTCTCACCAGAACTGGAAAATCGGATAAAATATTATTATCTGTATGTCCAGGAGGGGACTTGGTTTTTAGAATGGTCGATGCATTTTTCTGCATATTTATATTTAAACACACCTTTTTACTACTTAAGATATTTGGCAAAGGTTTTCCTGATTTAGTATCAGACAGAGCAGTTTTAAATTCCTGAAGACATTTTGAGTGGCCAGTGACACTCTCCTCATCCTCTTCTGTTTGCTCCACTTTCTCCCCGCCTGGTGTATTCTCCTCTTTCTCGTCTGTCGTCTCTTTTTCCTCACCTTTAAACTCCTCTTTGTTTGGAGAGTATTAACTCTCCTTTGCCAAATTTTCCTCATCTTGTGTCACGTCCGCAGGAATTAAAGTAAGGGACTCCAGTCTTATCCTTGGCATATTTAGGGATTCGTCTGCTAGCAGCTGCTCATCACACCATTTGACCAGGCTCTCCCACTGGCTGGGAGTAAACATCCTTTTTCCTGTAGTATACATAAAATAATGTAGTCCAGGCTTACCATTTTTATATATAAATATTGAACCATATACCAAAAATAAGTTGTCAAGAAATCAGTTGACCGCTGTGCAAGTATAGCTAATTTCAAGACAGGCAGGCACGCAAGGGTCTGAACACTAAACCTCTTCCATGCCTACCCTAGGAGAGTTGCTTGTGGGGTGTGGAACACAACGCACTCTCACTCCCAACTCACCCCAGAATCCAAAGGATACATATAATGAAATTTGTTTGTTTTTATTATTAATTTGGATGCTTAGAATGACATTATGTGTAATTATATGCCGACCTATAATACACTGGCATTTTTATAAAGCATGCATATTTCATTTAACATTTAATTTAATCTCCTCTTAACTCATCTTAATAAACTTACTACTCTCATAGACGTTTCCTGAAAGCTTTAGTATCAGTGACTCTCCGTTTCTCTCCAAAGTAACCTCATCGTCCTCATGGATTTCGTTCAGTTTGAAAGTACGTGTTAGGTACTTCCATACGTCCAGGAGGGCAGCATTTTCTGAAATGTTTAAGCTTGAATTAGTACAACCGGGTGATTTTAATTTTCGAAAGGTCAGATTCAACTAGATCGATCTCATTCAATTTTTCTCATCATACACATCTTTTTACGACTTTAATTTTTTCGACGGTTGTAGCTTTCATCAATTGATATCAATCATTAATTAGCGTATATATACATGCGTGCCAGAGAAAGAGCTAGTTCGAATGATGGGAGAAGAATCTGCGACGAGATCGGCAAAGTACAGGCATTCGCGCATGCGCGCCGCAAGTTTGGCGCACAAACGGGCGCGTGAGTCCGTAAAGACTGGCGGCTGATATGATTCTTTCATCAATACACACTCCCGTATTTATGCCGCCCCGAGTATCACATCAAATATTCCTTTAACTTACGACTTCACATAAGCCGTGTGTCGCGGGACAATACATACGTATTAATTGTATAACGCGTGAAAAGACATAGAGTTCGCAGTGCGCGCAACACACCTTGTCATTCCCACGCGCTACCGCACAGACCGCTGTGTCTCGCCTTTCTACACGCGTCTGTGTATCTCACGCATACATGTGCCCCTCCGCGGCGCACACATACGCGAGCCCGATTCTCAGCGCAGCATGCAAGGAGAGATGGCGACACCTCATCGTCAATCGTCTTATCCCTCTCCTCCTTCCCCTTGCACGCCCCTCCCGCAGCACGCGTGAGTTGCCGGGCGGCACGCGCCACCGATTTCAGGAAAAAAACAAAATCCTCTCGGTCGCCGGGCGGTTGAACTTGTCAACACACACACACCCCGAATTCTCGCGCACAAAAATCTCTCAGCCCCCTTGATCGGTTTTCGACACTTGCAAATTTCGCACGCAACCGCACACGCCAATTTCCACTATAACAAAACACACCCGCGCCGTTAATTCGCCGAATTTTGTTTTTCTATTTCAAAGAAAAATACACGGGCCAACACCTTGCCCAGCACTCTGTATAGAGTTTGACTTTTAATTTCAAATTTGAACTTTCACTTAATTAGTGCATGCAATTAAACTCACCACGTTTTTACGCGTACATAGACGTACTTCTTAGAGAACATTTACTTACTATCTACCTTCATGAAGGCCTCAAAATTTTCCTCACCCTTGTCCTCCATATCCACACCTTGACTCTGTCACTTGCCTCGTGTACACCTGCAGATGCTCCTCGGCACAATGACAGCTCTCCCGCTAGTGCACAGAAATTCTCACCAAAAGG
Organism: Torymus aiolomorphi; assembly: GCA_036365515.1. Classification (NCBI taxonomy): domain Eukaryota; kingdom Metazoa; phylum Arthropoda; class Insecta; order Hymenoptera; family Torymidae; genus Torymus; species Torymus aiolomorphi. Next base: position 171,810,226 of record CM070875.1, read on the forward strand.
CCTTTCACTAAACAGAACTCTACACTAAATATCTTTAGTATCCGTGCAGTGGAAGCAATATAAGGCCCATAACCTGTTGGGAAGGTGATTAGGGTGATGCGCAGATAATAAAAGGATAGAACATTTAGTGGAAAATAAGTAATGTTTATTCTTATTACAAAACTAGCTAAATAGGTCCTGCTAGAACGAGAGACGCGCTCAGACTAACCAAGCGCTCCGCGCTCTCCCGACTCGGCGCCTGCCCGTGACGTCACAGAGCCAGTCTATAACTATACCCATCAAGAGGGCATTCGTTTATTTCAACAACAACAATAATAATAATAATAATAATAATAATAATAATAATAATAATAATAATAATAATAATAATAATTATTATTATTATTATTATTATCATTATTAAATTCAATTCTCTCTATTTAAACTTACCTGCCTTGCTTCCAACAGCAACGCTACAACAGAAACGGCTGACGGAGGCTCTGGGTCACGGGTTACACCCTTCCCGTGTGGGGCGCGGAGCCTAAAAAAGGGAACCTCCGAGCTTCATTAAGCGAGAAGGGAAAAAGAGTCAAGAATAGTGGTACCTGACTCTGCTACAGCCACTCATCACAAAGAAAGAAACACACAACACCTCTAACACGCAGTACACTGACAGACGAACACGCACGACACTTGCACAGCAGAACCTTTGGACGACGGACTACGAGCTTCGCTGTGCTGACTTGCGGTCCCGCAACCCCGGCCCGCAGAGGGTACACCGGATAAAACCAGTCCGGCCGCCATCGGATAGTGGCCGGAGCGCTCCTGAGCCGCCGGTAGTGAGGGGCCCGAACCCTGCATTAACCAGCAGGGAGGCTGCCCTGCATAACGGTGTATAATCCCTCTCCCGTATCAGTGCCGGGTGGTTCCCGGGTGGGACGCTGCTGCGGGGTGTGGGGGGCTCCGACGAGGCCACTGCGGCCTACCGGGGTGGCGGAACTTCCCGGGAGTACGCCGGCGGATGCCCCTGATCCTAGGCCGAAGGTACTCTGACCAACACAACACAACCCACACGAAGTTAGTTTTCAGGAGAGTAAAAAACAAAATGCAAGACAAAAGTACAGAAAACGCAGTTAGAGCGCAAACTGCATCGGGTGTCCCGCCCAACACCGAGTACCTGACACCAGGCAACACTCAGGAGATCAGACATAGAACAGCCAGCACGTCAAGCTTTTATAGCGCCATCAGCGACGCTAGCACCTCTGGCACGTCGCCTGACGACGTCACAGGGCCCTCCAACTTGGAGCACGAGGTAGACAAAACCGTAAGCAGCATGCTGGCTGAGATTAAAATAATGGAGAGAGCAACGGAGAAGCAGAAGAACATCTCCAAAGATGTTAAAGAGGGGCTGAAGACGCTCAGGGCTCTGCTGGCGGTACTCCAAACCGCACGCGAAGAAGCCAAGAGGAAGGCCCGTACAATCAGGCTTCCCAAACGGCGTAGAGGTGCAGGGGACAGTCCAGAATCACAGCCTGAGACCCAAAAAACCAAGAAGAATAAGACTGCCAGCAACATCCAACGCCCCCAAATCCAGGTATCAGACGACAGAGGGGACCTGGTTGAAACCCAAGTAGGCACAGGTGAAAATCCCCAAGAAGGCTGGAAAACTATGAAGAACAAAAAGAAGAAAAAGAAGAAAAAAGCAATGGGGGGCCCCAGACCGCCACTACGTCCAAACTGCAAGGCCTCTAAACAACGGGGCGGCGTAGTGCTAATCGTGCCCAAAGACGGCAAGACCTTCGTGGACGTGGTGCAGACGCTACGTACGGTTGACACCTCTGATAACAACCTCCAAATCAGAGGAGTCACAAAGACGAAGGGCGGCGCCGCACTAGTACGCACCAAAGGAGATGGAAGCACTCACGGAAACCTGAGTGGATGTCTCCTGGAGATGCTAGGCGAACAGGGGACAATCAAGGACATGACCCGAAAAGTGACCCTGGAGATACTGGACCTGGATTGCCTTACAGATACTGACGAAGTACGTATCGCACTAGACGGAGTACTGAACCCGGGCGCGGATAGACGGGTCTCGGTCCTCGGGCCAAACAGCCGAGGACAGAAGATGGCTATCTGCGAGCTCGGAGACCGAGACGCGACACGGCTACTCGAGATGGGACGTATAAAGATAGGGTTTGTCAGCTGCCGAGTGAGGACCCGACTGATGGTGCCGAGATGCTACAAGTGTCTCGGCTACGGCCATTACCGTACAAACTGTAAAGGACCGGACAGACGCGACTGCTGTTGGAAGTGTGGAAAAAATGGACACAGGGCTGGGGCCTGCACGGGTGCTCCCCTCTGTTTCTTGTGCCCATCACAGGAAGGCGGAGGGGCAGCGCACGTTCCGGGCACGGCGCTCTGCACCGCATTCAAAACAGCGCTGACGGAGGCAAGAGCGAGACAGAGGACCGTTCGCACTTAACAAGACGACGACAGTGCTCCAAGGCAACTTGAACGGCAGTAGCCTGGCTCATGCCTTACTGCCCCAGCTTGCCGAGGAGATGAACGCGGACGTTATAATGATAAGCGAGCCGTACAGAGACAGAGACAGCCCGACTTGGTTCGTTAATACCTCCCGTTCTGCGGCGCTGTGGTTCCGGGGCGGGCCAGGTCGCGTATCACAAGCCAAGGGAGGGGCGAGGACTACGTCTGGGCGCGGGTGTCTGATGTGACGTATGTCAGCGTGTATCTTACTCCGAACTGTAGCGCCGCGGAGTTCGAACGAAAGGTGGCGGCCCTCGAGGACGCGCTTAGGGGCATCCCCGGCCCCGTTATCATCGCGGGGGACGTTAACGCCAGAGCCATTGAGTGGGGCATGACGACGACGAACAAACGTGGACGGCTGCTGTTGGAATTGGCCGCGAGGCTAGACCTAACAGTAGCAAACGTGGGACAGGCGACGACATACAGGAGACCCGGCTATGGCGCATCCATCCCAGACGTGACCTTTGTGACGACTGGACTTCTCCGAAATGTCGAGGAGTGGCAGGTGTTCGAGGGCTACACGGCCAGCGACCACCAGTACATCATCTTCGGAGTGACCGACAAAGCACAGAACAGAACAGGGGCCGCCCAAACTCCCGCGGGATGGAACATGAAAAAACTAGACGTTGAGAAACTGACGGCACAGCTGGACAGTGAACCGGACCCGACAACGGCGATCCCTCGCGGCATCGGTGGTAGGGAAAAGGCTGAAAAGCTAACAGAGGAAACGTCGGGGCTCTTGAGACGGCTCTGTGACGCCTCTATGCCAAGAAAACGGACGAGACGTGACAAAGAACCGGTGTACTGGTGGACCGAAGATATCGCGCGCCTCCGACGCGAATGCCTACGGCTCCGACGGAGGGCCCAGCGCGCCCGCAACAAAGCGGACGCGATGGCCCACTCGGAGGAGTACCGGGTAGCGCGCAAAGAACTGAGGCGCGCTATCAATGACAGTAAAAAGGAAAGTTGGACCAAACTGATTAACGAGGTGGACTCAGACCCTTGGGGAGCGGGTTACAAGATCGTCACCCGCAACCTGAGAGGCAACAATCCACCGGTAGTCAGGGACGAAGAAACGATGGACAGAATCATTGACGGACTCTTCCCTACACACTTTGAACAAGGGTGGGGGGCGACGATACTAGCGGCGACGAGGTGCATGAGTTCACCCGGGGTGAGCTCAGCTTGGCTGTTGCGCAGCTCCCGGCGGGAAGGCACCAGGTCCGGACGGTATTCCAGCGGAAATCCTCGGGATTGTTGCAAAACGACGCCCGGGGATACTCCTGAACCTATATAATACATGCCTGGCGGAGGGCGTGTTCAGCAAAGATTGGAAGACGGCGCGACTGATCCTCATTGACAAAGGAAAGGGTGGGGACCCGGACTCGCCGTCATCCTACAGACCGCTGAGCTTGCTGAATACACTTGGCAAGCTCTTCGAAATGCTCACCTGAGACCGCGAATCCAACAGGCGGTTCGGGACGCTGGCGGCCTGAACGACAGACAGTACGGGTTCAGACAAGGACGATCGACGATAGGAGCGATCCAAAAAGTGATCGACTCCTTTGACAGAGCACAGACTAGACCCCACAAGAACAGGCCAATAGTGCTCATGGCAACACTCGACGTACGAAACGCTTTCAATTCGGTGAGGTGGACGGACATCGTGCGGGCATTCTCCGACGCTTTCCCGCTGCCCCCATACCTTCTCCGAATCCTCAAGGACTATCTACGAGACCGTTACATTATGTACGGGACGCAGACTGGGGTTAAGAAAAGAAAAATGACGGCGGGAGTAGCGCAGGGCTCGATCCTTGGCCCCGATATTTGGAACGTAGGTTACGATGAGGTGTTGGATCTTCCGATGCCGCCAGGGGTCTATCTGGTCGGCTACGCAGACGATCTGGTCATCGTCATCACGACCAAGGATACACAACTGGCTCAGATGAGGCTGACCCAAGCCATGAGACGGGTGGACGAATGGATGCAAAGCCGGGGACTACAGCTGGCCATGCAAAAGACGGAGTTACTATACCTAACTAGGAAACGGATAGACACGACGATACCCATGACGGTGGGGACGTCCGTTGTGCATCCTGGACGGTCCGCCAAATACCTGGGGTGACCCTGGATACGAGGATGACCTTCTGGCCGCACATACGTGGCGTCGCTGAGAGAGCGGCATTAAAGACCGCCGCCCTCGCCCGCCTCATGGCAAATACGAAGGGACCGAGACCGAGCGTACGACGACTGCTTATGACAGTGACCAACTCGATGCTCCTTTATGGGGCCGAGATATGGGCGGACGCGACGCGAATAGAGAAGTACCGCAAAAAGATCGCGGCGGTACAAAGACTGGGAGCACTGCGAATCGCGTGCGCGTACCGCACCGTCGCAGAGGTGGCGGTACTAGTGATCGCAGGGGTTGTCCCAGTAGACCTTCTCGCTCTCGAGCGGAAGAGAATCTACGAGTACAGCGAAGAAAGGGGAAGAGCGAGGGCCTCCATAGACGCACGGACGACGACGCTGACATCCTGGCAAACGCGATGGACAGACAGCGACAAAGCCAAGTGGACGAGACGCCTCATAACGGACGTGCGACTCTGACATAAGAGAGGAGCTGGGGAGGTGAATTTTTACCTGACCCAGTTCCTATCCGGACACGGATACTTCCGCCAGTATCTGCATCGGATGGGGAAGGTAACGGCCCCGTCCTGCAGGTACTGCGGACATAATAGAGACGACGCGGAGCACACATTTTTCGTGTGCCCCCGCTGGATAGTCGCGAGATACAGACTACAGACGAAGACAGGTGACATCACACCGGAGAACGTCGTGACACTGATGCTGTCAAGCAAACAAAACTGGGACGACATAGCACGCTACGTGACTCACGTACTACAAGGCAAAAAGACTGACGGTTGCCTTGAAAACTGATACAGAAGACGAAAAACAGACAGACGAGACAAGATATATAAGATTGCCGTAGGGCATAGAAACGCCGACCGGTCCGAAGTAATGTGTATAACAGTTCCGGACCGGATTCCGGTGAACGCCACGGGAAAGGTTTTGGGTGTTTAGGGGGTAGAAATCCCTCACACCGCGGAGCCCGGCGCTTCGTGATGGTCTTAGTGGGCCCCCCTCCATGCTGTAAGCAAGGACGGGGGCCTCGGAAGATTCACCTAGTACCTCGGAAAAACAAAAAAAAAAAAAAAAAAAAAAAAAAAACTTACCTGCCTTGGCCGCGACGGCGGAGCACAAACTATAGCTTGCTCTACGCCGCTTTTCACGCTTTTCGCGTGGTAAAACAGCGGACAATTTATTAGGATTTTTCCTTACGTAAGAAATTTACTGTTTGTTGTTTATTTCCAATAAAATAATTATGTTTTATCATGAAACAATTACTCGGAACGTTTTAACATTGAAATTTTGCGAAAAACCAAATTATAATCGTCTCCGAGATGAAAATTTAAAAATGCTCAAAACATGAAAAATAAACTTAAAAATTATAATTTTCATTGTAACTTTGTTCAAAATCATGTAATTGAATCAATCGATGCATTAAATTCATTTTTTAACTTTCAAAATCTTAATTTTTTAGGATTTTTGAACTTCGCGCTCTGATTATGCTCGCGCTGAGACCACTGTACAGGTATTATACTTTCAAACGCGGAGCAAAATCACGACGGTATTATACTATGTATTATACCATTATCGTGTCGTGTATAATACAGCGGTATTATACGCGACCAACCCTGCTCATAGCCAAGGTTGGTTTTACGACACGGTGGAGAGGTTTTATACCGTATAATACTAAAATCAGTATAATACCCCAAAATTTGTCGTAAACTCCAGTATAATACCACAATTGGAATTATACCCAAAAATTCTCATAAACAGTAGAATTATACCAAAACAGGTATCTTACGGAAAAAAGCACGACAGCAATAAATTAATACTAAAAAAAAGATATTATTATACACAATAATGCAGTAATAATTAATAAATAAAGTACTAATCTAATACAAATTTGTACAATTATAATAAAAGTAGAAGTAACTTTCAGTTTATATTGTATTTATAATTAAGAAACTTTTCTAAATAAAATCATGAGTTCTGCAAGAAAATGAAATAAAATAAATGATATTGTGAGTGTAATAACATTTAATTATTAACAAACTAAGTATTTAACTAGATTTAGAAATAAATAAATAAATATTTTATTCTTCGTTTATCGTCCTTTAGGCGAGATATTATAATTAAAAATGTTAGAGTGAATAAATCAGCTATAAAATCATATATTTTGTATTACGACTTTCATCTGATTTGAAACAGTGCATTGGATCTTGATAAGAAGATAACGTTTCTTGTAGAGAAATTTGTCAAAGAACTGAAAAATGAATAATTTGATTTATGAAATAATAAAAGTATAAGAATTAATTGATAAAACAAACAACAGAACTAAATCAAAAACACAAAAGAAATTTAAACATAATTGAATATAACGGAGTAAGAAAAAGAAATTTAAATTAAGCAACATTATTGCTAACATTAAAGATTAATATTTACATTAATAATTTAATAAGAGGCCTTTATTAAGGAAACGATAGTTTTTCTAAGAATAATAATCGGTTCCAAACCTAACCAAAATAAAAATGAAAAAAATCATTCTAAACTTTAATAATAACAAAAAGAAATCGTTGAGTCAAAAACTACATACTCACAACAAATTTAAATCTAAAGTAGAAGAGACATACCACTACAAATTTAAATTTAAAGTCTAAGAGAGATATTCTAAACAGCAAAATATCACGCCGTGTAATTCTGAAGATTAAATTATTCGAACACCAAAAACCTAAAACCAAAATATCAAATCCTGAAGGTGCGAAGTGACGCAAACGGACGGTGGCTGGTGACTTGAATAAAAAATAAACCCTGAACAGCGTGAGGATGTGAACTCCACGTAAAAGGCGCGAAGTTACGCTGACGGGCAGTGACAGGTGAGTTTCTTGTTAATAATATCTAACCCCTAAAAGAGGCATGAGAGGGGGGGAGGGGGGGGGGGGGGGATGCGCGCTCGTAGAGACTGAGGAGTTACGCAGACGGGCGGTGACAAGCGAGATTCTTATTAAAAATATATTGAAACTCTAAAAAGCATGCATGGGCATAAGCGCCCCTCGTATATGATGCGAGGTGACGCAGGTGGGCGGTGGCGAACAAGTTAAATAAAAATATCTAAATCCTAAATAATTTGTGGATGCAAGCATCACGTAGAAGGTGAGAAGTTACACAGATGGGTGGCAAGCAAGCGGATTCATTATTGAAAATATCTAAACTTTAAATAGCCTGTGAATACGGCCCCCATGTAGTAAGAGTGGAGGCATGCTAGCGAGTTTAATAAAAAATATCTGTGAGTGCGAGCGGCACGTAAAAGGTGAATAGTTACGCAGACGGGCGGTAGCGAGAGGGTATCTTATATAAAATATCTTAAGTCTAAAAAGCATGGGGATGTGCGCTTCGCATAGATGGTGCTAAGGCACGCTGGCGAGTGCCGGCAGAAGAGTTAAACAGAAAATATCTTAACCTTAAATTGACTGTGAACGCGAGCTCCACGTAAAAAGTGAGGAGTTGCGCAGACTTGCGGCAGCAAGCAAGTTCCTTATTAAAAATATCAAACTCCAAACTGCAAAGAGTTATGCAGGAAAGCAGCAGTAAGGTTTCTTATAAAAAATATCTAAATCCCATAAACAGATTATGGATGCGAATTCCCCCTAGAAGGTGAAAAGTGTCGAAGACCGACAGCAGGGGAGTTAAATAAAAAATATATAGACCCTGAATAACTTGTGGATGCAAGCACTATGTAGAAAACGAGGAGTTACGCAAACAGGTAGTTGCTAGCGAGCTCCTTATTAATAATATTTAAACCGCTAAATGCATGGAGTTGCACGCTCCACGTAGATGGTGCGAAGATGGTGTCCATTCCCAGACGGCACACATGTTCGCGATGAGTTCATAAAGAATTCGCTAAAAGAATTCTGAAATTACTCATTGACATAATCAACTGATAAGAATTTTTCCATCGGTCTTACAATCTTACAAATTAAATTAAAATAATTAATATTTATGGCAGTCAGATTGCCCTTGTTTATAATCACCCCCGCAGAATCTGAAATAAGAACTTAATTAAAATCTGGAATTTAATTTGTAAGACTGTAAGACCGATGGAAAAATTCTTATCAGTTGATATTAAATTGCAGTCGACATAAGTAATATTTTTAATGATAAAACTAAGGTCTATTAAAGGTGGGGTAAAATGTTTTTTAGAGATATATATGGGATTTATGGGAAGGTGGTGAAAGATTATTGCTCAAAATGGGTAAAAATGGTTTTAAGGATTGTAATTTTAAAGGAGCAACTCACTTTTCTTCTAAGGTGTAAAAAATCAAATATTTTTCCTAAACATATTGGAAAAAAATTTGATGATAAGGGTTTTTATCGGGATTACAATAAAAGAGTTTCTTATGATCTACGGAAAAATATTTTCTTTTTCAAAAATAAATTACTTAACTTAGAAATTAGAGATTTGAATTTTGAAATTAATCGTTTGAATAAATATTTATTAGAGCTTGAAAGATATTTATATAATAAAATAGAACAGAATGATTTGCAAGAATTTTTTCGTGGTCAAAAGAGGCACTTTGAAAAAGTAAAATATAACCATAGGAGTAAATTAAAAAGAAAATTTGAATATTTAAAGCATAGAAAACACTCTCAGGTCAATCAAACTAACAATGTTAATAAGGATTGGTTTAGAAATTTAACTGACAAAGTAATACCAGAAGAAGTGGTAAATATCATGTCAAAGGGTGCTAAATTTGGAATATCATATTCAAGTAAATCTCTTCCGATCAAGAATATCATCGCTGAGGTAGAAAGTAGTATGAGTAGTTTTAATCTGGAGTTTAAAAAAAGAATGTAGGAGTTCTTTAGTTAAAGTTGTTGATAATTTTAAAAGAGAACATAGATTTGATAATTATTTGAACAGTAATTTATTCCATGAATTAAAAATAACGAAGAAATTCTTGAGAGAGAATCCGAATATGATCTTCCAAAAAGCAGATAAAGGAAATGTAACTGTAGTTTCAGATAAAAGGGATTATATTAATAAAATTCAACTTATGTTGGAGGATGATACCACTTATGTGAAAATTAGGAATCCACATATCAATAGACTACAAGATAAATTGAAAGAATTATTGATGCATTGGAAAACAAAAGCTTATATTAAAGATAGTATGTTTAAATATTTAAAATGTGAAAATGGCACTGTAGCTAAATGTTATGGGCTTCCTAAGATTCACAAAGAACAGTTGACATATAGAATAATAATATCATCGATAAATTTTCCGACGTATAGACTTGCTAGATTTTTGTCTAATATATTGTTCAAGATAGTGGGTAAAACAAATTCATATATTAAAGATAGTTGGAGTTTTTATGGTATAATGAAAGATATTATTATTCCGAATGATCATAGGATGGTTTCATTGGATGTAGTATCTTTGTTTACAAATATACCTTTAGAGTTGTTGAATGATATTATACAAGATAAATGGTCTGAAATTAAAGTACATACTAGTTTAACAAAAGATGAATTTATAAAGGCACTTAATTTGGTTTTTAAAAACACAATTTTTTCTTTTGATAATAGTCTATATGAACAAAGATATGGTTGTCCAATGGGATCACCTTTGTCACCTGTTATAGCCAATTTAGTAATGGAAAAATTGGAAAGTATTGCTTTGTCTAAGTTGGTTTTTCAGCCAATTATTTTTAAAAGATATGTTGATGACATTTTTGCAGTTGTACCAGAATGTTTTGTGGATGAAATGGTGGATGTGTTTAATTCTATCCATGATAGAATTAAATTCACAAAAGAAGTTGAGAAAGATTATCAATTGAGTTTTTTAGATATTAGAGTCATTAGAGGTAATAATAATAGAGTGAAATTAGATTGGTATAGAAAACCTACATGGTCAGGTAGATTTTTAAATTTTGATTCTCACCACCAATTCGGAAACAAGACAGGTGCGATCAAAGGTGTCATTGACAGAGCGATTAAATTGTCACATAAAGATTTTAGGAAAAAGAATTTAAATTTAGTTAGAGAAATATTTATTAAAAATAGTTATCCCGTAAAATTTATTGATAAAATGATTGATGAGAGAGTGTGGGAAATTTATAATGGTGGATTGAAGCAGCGGGTAGATAATCAAACAAGGAATAGAAATGGAAAGAATGCATATTTTAGTTTACCATATGTTAGAGGTTTGTCGGAAAGGATTAGAAGGGTTTTTAGTAAACATAATATTCAAGTTTTCTTTAGAAATGATAATAATTTAGAAAGGTTATTTAGTAATTGTAAAGACAAGGATGATAAATGTTTGAAATCGGGAGTTGTTTATAAAATTAATTGTAGGGATTGTAATGGTTGTTATATTGGTCAAACGGGTAGATATTTGAAAAAGAGAATATATGAACATCAATATAGTTTACGCAGCTCAAGTTGTACATCGGGTTTGAAAGAACATTGTTTAAATAGTTTGCATTCTTTCGATTTTGGGAGTGTGGATATTTTGGAACAGGGGATTAAGAATAAATATAAGAGGGAAAGCCTTGAAAGTATTCACATTCTAAGAAATCGGAATAATGTAAATTTAATGATAGAGTCAAGTAAATTAGATAACATTTATCATTCTTTATTAATTTAAGTGAGAATGGCAAGTTGGAGAGGGAATGTGGAGGGTGGTGGGGTAAGAGAAAAGAAGGGGGTATGGGTGCATGGTATATAAGGAGGTGTATCGCGGGTTTTATTTCAGTCCCTGAGGAGGAGCCGGAGCAGGCTCGAAACGTCGGACAATGTGGTGGTGGTGGGCAGTCAGATCGTCTTTTGCTAACAAAGTTTTTTCCAGATTTTAATTAAGTTTTTATTTCAGATTCTGCGGGGGTGATTATAAACAAGGGCAATCTGACTGCCATAAATATTAATTATTTTAATTTAATTTGTAAGACTGTAAGACCGATGGAAAAATTCTTATCAGTTGATATTAAATTGCAGTCGACATAAGTAATATTTTTAATGATCATTGACATAATGACTTCTTAATGAATTAAAAGTATTCATATTGTATTATGAAAATATTCTAATGGTTATTCATAATTAATTCTTAAAGTATTGTTAAAGAGTTATTAATGAATATAGATATGTCCGGACGTATCCAATCAGTATGCATTCCTTAAGAGTCCGTTCATAAAAAAAATGAATTCCTGTAGAATTATATTTACTTAAATTATTAATTCCTAAAAAGCATTTATATAGAATACACAATGAACATTTTCTAGAGATCATAATGAATTCTGTTAGAATATGAGTACAGTTATATCAGCGTGCGAGATAGAGAATGTATGCGCAGCGCCATCACGAGAGTAAGAGCGTTGCGAGTGTAGGAAGAGCGAGCGGCCGAAGCGGGAGCTCACTCGTAAGTCATCCTCCGCAGAGAGCGGTTATAGAACAGAAGTCGGGAGAACTAATAAAGTTATTGTTCACGTTAGCCGGCGTCACTTATTTGAGATCCTGTGTCCCACACCTTCTTCACCATATTTAACATGGTAGCGGAGTGCCTGCTTGGTTAAAGGTAAGCAAAAAGACTCTGACCCAATACAAGCCTCGACGGGTATTGTGGCAGCTTGCTACAAGAAATAAAAGTTTGAGAACAAAGGAAAACGCATGGGCGAAAACGAAGAAAAGTTTGCCGAAATAAAAAGTGAAAGTAAAGAAGAGTTTTATCCCTGGTAAAAATTTTTACGTGATAAATTATGTGATTATACACATACTAAAACACGTGCTTTATCACGTGATTTGGAATGTATAAAAGCACGTGCTTTTGTACATGCCGAATCACGTATTAAATAATGTGACTAATAACTTGCTTTTTTCGAACCGATTTGGCATGTATAAAATCACATGATTTTATACATGATAAATCATGTGATATAAGACAATTTTATATATAATATAAATAAGAAAACTATTATTTTTAATACTTACATAAATGATATTAAACTTATGGTGCTAATAATAAGGAGGTGTTTTATAAAAATTGAAAACTGACTTAAACAGGCCTTTTTTTACTGATATGGCCGAGCGGTCACCCATCCACGTATTAACCGCGCCGATTGTTGCTTAACTTACATGAACCGACGGCCATGCAGCCAAGAACTCCCCCAACGATGCCTTTGATCTACTGTTTCTATAAAAGCGATATAGCAAAACTATATCATACCAACATTAAATTTGCTTTTTATTAAATAATAGTATTTATTTACAAATAATTTATTAATAACAACAAATTATATATCATAAATATCCTATATATTATGAATATTTAGGTTGAAATGAAATTCGTTGTAATTCTTGTTTTGGATAAAGATAATTTTCTATTATAGTTAGTAAATAAACAATAAATGATAATTTGGTCATGGTACATATTTTAACATTAAAATAAATTTTAAAAAATAGCCAAGGACATTATTATTTAATAAAACACTGTACTACTATTATTTAATAAAAAAAAAATTTAGTGTTGGTATGATATAGTTTTGTTGTATCTCTTTTATAGAAGCAGTAGATCAAATACATCGTTGGAGGAGTTCTTGGCTGCATGGTCGTCGGTTCACGTAAGTTAAGCAACAATCGCCGCGGTTAATACTTGGATGGGTGACCGCTCGGCCGTATCAGTAAAAAGGCCTTTTTAAGTCAATTTTCGATTTTTATATTATTATTTGCACCATAATTTTAATATCATTTATGAAAGTATTAAAAATAATAGTTGTCTTATTTATATTATATATCAAATGTCTTATATCACATGATTTATCATGTATAAAATCATGTGATTTTATACATGCCAAATCGGTTCGAAAAAAGCAAGTTATTAGTCACAATATTTAATACGTGATTCGGCATGTGCAAAAGCACGTGCTTTTATACATGCCAAATCACGTGATAAAGCACGTGTTTTAGTATGTGTCTAATCACATAATTTATCACGTAAAAATTTTTACCTGGGATGAAACAGAAAATAGTGAAATAAAAGAAGAAGTTCCTATTGAAAGCGAGATGGCATCGGAAAACAAAGGATTTACGTTACAAGTATTTGATGGGACACATTACGACAAATGGAAGTACAAGTTGAAATTGTTCTTGGAATTTAAAGAGTGCAATGAAGTTATCGAAAATGATGAAAGACCGGCATCGATAACAGAAATCGAATGGAAAAAGAAAGAAATAAAAGCCAAAAATTATATAGTGAACAGTATGACAAATACACAGCTAGAATTAATTATTTCAGAAGAAACTGCAAAGAAAATGGTTGCTAAGTTGGATGAAAATTACTTAGTCAAAAGTAGTGCTGTGAAATTATTATGTAAAAGAAGACTACTTGATTTGAAAATGGAAGAAAGTAAAAACCCGACAGACTTTTATAATAACTTTGAAAAATTAGTGAACGAATTGAAAAATGCTGGGGAAAATGTGACAAAAGAAGATAAGTTGAATTACTTCTTGGATGCATTAGCTGAAAAGGACAAAACAGTGGAATTTGTGAAATCAAAATTGGATTTTGAGTTTAAAAAGAAACATGGTGAAAGTGAAAATTCGAGATCAAACGCGTTTACGTTTGAGAAACGAAGAGAGGATAAAAGGACATGTTATGTATGTGGTGGTGTAGGACACATACAGTACGATTGCCCAACGAAGAAAAACAATTCGTGGAATCAAGGGACGCCGCAGCAAGGAGGCAGCAGAGGAAGCCGTGCGCCACAGAGAGGAGGGGGCAACGGCAGAGGCTACAACACGCAGCAGCGAGGAACGAGTTCCAACCGGCGTGGAAGGAGCGCCTACCGACAACGCGGCCGAGGCGCGCGAGGCAGTGATGACAACAGCGCAGGTCATCAGAGCGCAGAGAAAAGGGAAGCATTCAAAACGTCAGTAGAGGTTAAGTCTGCGAATACAGTATACGGTAATTTGAATGATGGTAAAATAGAGCGGATTTTGGACAGTGGCTGTACTGACCACGTTATTAATAATGACGAGTATTATTATGATTCAATTGTATTAAAAGAGCCAATAAATGTTAAGGGCGTTCTCTTGGTTGAAACCGCAGTTTTCGAATTTTTAACTTTCAAATAATGTTTAATTAATTTAACAATCCTGTAGTAAGTACATATAACAAATATACATTAGAGGGAACATAAAACAATTTTTTTCAAACATATTCAGGCAATAGTTACTACGATATTGTTAAAATTAAAGCCAAAAACTTCAATAAGTTACCTAATTTTTTTTCTTTCTTATCGAATCTTAACGAAATAAAGCTTATTTTGTTCGTTAAGAAATTTCAGGGGGAGTATCGATGGGAAAATTTATGATGAAATTTGTTTAAGAAAAGTAAGTCAAGTTTTAATAAACAAATTGATATTACGTCGTATTGGTAACTCGTATCATAAATTTTCCCATCGATACTCCCTCTGAAATTTCTTAACGAACAAAATAAGCTTTATTTCGTTAAGATTGGATAAGAAACAAAAAAAATTAGGTAACTTATTGAAGTTTTTGTCTTTAATTTTAACAATATCATGGTAACTATTGCCTGAATTCGTTTTAAAAATTTTTTGTTATGTTCCTTCTAGTGTATATTTGTTATATGTACTTACTTTTGGATTATTAAATTAATTAAACATTATTTAAAAGTTAAAAATTCAAAAACTGCTATTTCGACCAAGAGAACATCCTTAAAGTAGGTGACGGTAGAATTTTGAAAGCGACTAAAGTTGGTCATGTAATTAGTAAATTCGAAACATTTAACGAAGAGATAGAAATTGAATTAAAAAATGTATTTTTCGTGAAAGATATGAATAAAAACTTAATAAGTTTTGGTAAAGTAACTGATAATTATAAAGTAATATCTATCGGAGATAGTTCAAAAATATATAATAGAGACAACAAATTGATTGCGATAGCATGGAAAATTGGTAGAATTTATAAAATGACAAGTTGTTTAGTAAATAATATAGAGTCTAATATAGTAAGAAAAGATAACAGTAAAATGACTTTAAAAGAAAAGTGGCATAGAACATTGGGGCACGTTAATTTTAGTTATTTGAATACTATGTGTAAAAATCATGTATTGGAAGGTTTGCCAAACGAAATAGAATCAGATTATCTTAAATGTGCTACGTGTATTGAGAATAAAATGCACAACATTCCATTTGAAAATAATAGAAAAAGAGCACAAGACATTTTAGAAATAGTGCATACAGACTTAAATGGGCCACACTCTGAAGGTTATAAAGGGGAAAAATATTTCTTAACTTTTGTTCATGATTATAGCAAAATAGGTTAAATTTATCCGATTAAGACAAAAAATAAGGTATATGACAAATTTATTGAATACATAAATTTAGTTGAGAATAAAACTGGAAAGAAAATTAAGAAACTAAGATGTGATAATGGTACTGAGTATTTAAATAAAGATATGTATAAATTGCTTAAAGCAAAGGGAATTGAAATAGAAACATGTCCACCTTATGTGCATGAGCTTAACGGTACAGCTGAAAGGTATAATAGGACAATTATGGATAGTACTAGGTCTTTGTTAGCTGAGTCTAAGGTAGAGAAAAGATACTGGCCAGAAGTAGTCTGCGCCACAGCATATTTGAAAAATAGGACTATTGCAAACACGTTAGTAAGAAATAAATCTCCGTATGAGATATTTTTTAATGAAAAGCCAGACACAAAGTATTTAAAATTATATGGAAGTAAAGTATATGTGAGAGTACCGGAAAGCAAAAGAAATTCGAAATGGGATAGAAAAGCGGATTTAGGTATTTTGATAGGTTATGATGTAGCAGGTTACAGAGTTCTAATAGGGAATAGAGTTATTGCAGCTAGACACGTTGATGTTATAGAAGAAGATATAAAATGCATTGGGTTTAATGATATAGATGAAGGAAATGATAACAATAATGACTTAATCCCTTCACCTACTTCGACCCTCGGGGAGAGTAGTGGAAGTAAAACCAATTTAGAAAATTTAAATGAAAATGTAAATAATAATCAAAATGTTGAAAATGAAGTAGAAGAAATACCTGAATTAAGAAGGTCTCAAAGAAATATTAGAAAGCCTAGTAAATTTGATGATAGTTTTGTATATAGCGGTTGCATATATGTTAATTATTGTAGTGCAGATAGTCCTGCTAGCTTTAAAGAGGCTATTAAAAGTGATGAGTCTAATTTTTGGGTAGATACAATGAATAAAGAGATGAATAATTTAGAGAAAAATAAAACGTGGGTATTAGTTGAAAAACCAAAGAATGAAAAGATATTAGATTTAAAATGGATTTATACTAAGAAAAGTGAGAATGTATATAAGGCTAGAATTGTTGTAAGAGGTTACCAACAAAAAGATGTGTTGGATGACATTTATTCACCTATTGCGAAAACACAAACTTTGAAAGTATTGTTATCATATTGTTGCCAAAACGGATTATTAATTGAGCAGATGGATGTAGAAACAGCGTTTTTGAATGGCAAAGTTATGTCAAAAGTATTTGTAAAGCAGCCTGAAGGTTATGAGGATGGTACAAAAAAGGTATGTAAATTAAATAAAGCATTGTATGGTTTGCGTGAGAGTCCCAGAGCTTGGTATGAGTGTCTGGATGATTATTTAAAATCATTAGGGTTTATAAGAAGTGAACATGACTATTGTTTATATACATTAATAGATAGAGATGAAATTATTTATTTGATTATATTTGTAGACGATTTGTTAATTTGTTGTAAAAACAAACAGAATTTGAATTACATAAAAAGTATGTTAAAAGAAAGGTTTCAAATGAAAGATTTAGGTAAAGTAAGTACATATTTAGGAATTAATATTCAGTATGATGAAAAGAAAAATGAGATGTTTTTAAATCAAGAAAATTATATTGAATCATTAGCAAGAAAATATCAGATTGAAGAAGCTAAATTATATGAGACTCCTATGGAACAGAATTTGAAATTAGAACCTGCTCAAGAAATAAATGAGAGTTTAAAATATAGAAACTTAATAGGAGCACTTTTGTACATTAGTTCAGGAACTAGATTAGATGTGAGTTACAGTGTTAATTATTTAAGTAGATTCCAAAACTGTTACGATGAGACTCACTATAAATATGCATTAAGAATTTTAAAATATTTGTATTTGACTAAAGATTTAAAATTAAGTTATAAGAAAAATGACAAAGCAGATGTTCTTGAATGCTATGTAGATGCAGACTGGGCAGGAGATTGCGTTGATAGGAAATCAACGACTGGTTATATTGTAAGATTATATGGAAATG
Organism: Torymus aiolomorphi; assembly: GCA_036365515.1. Lineage (NCBI taxonomy): Eukaryota > Metazoa > Arthropoda > Insecta > Hymenoptera > Torymidae > Torymus > Torymus aiolomorphi. Next base: position 171,828,193 of record CM070875.1, read on the forward strand.
TGATTTATTGGAAATCGAGGAAACAAGGAAGCGTAACAAAGTCTTCATCAGCTGCAGAATATGTTGCACTGTCTGAAGCAGTGAGTGAAATTTTATTAATAAAAGATTTGCTATGTAGCTTTAAGATTGAAATTAAGGAACCCATTAATATGTATGAAGACAACTCTGGTGCTGTAAGTATTGCGAAATACGGAAATTTTACTAAGAAATCAAAGTACATTGAAGTACATTATCATTTTGTGAATGAGAATTATGAAAAAGGTTTGATTGATGTAGTCAAAGTAAGTTCAGAAAAAAATGTAGCAGATATATTAACGAAATCACTTGGAAAATTAAGATTTAAGAAATTGCGAGAACTATTGAGTTTAATCGAAAGAATATTGTAATTGTGAGAGATATAAATGTAAGGAGGCGTGTTAGAATATGAGTACATTTATATCAGCGTGCGAGATAGAGAATGTATGCGTACCGCCATCACGCGAGTAAGAGCGTTGCGAGTGTAGGAAGAGCGAGCGGCCGAAGCGGGAGCTCACTCGTAAGTCATCCTCCGCAGAGAGCGGTTGTAGAACAGAAGTCGGGAGAACTAATAAAGTTATTGTTCACGTTAGCCGGCGTCACTTATTTGAGATCCTGTGTCCCACACCTTCTTCACCATATTTAACAAATTCCAATTTATATCATTTGGAACAACAATTTTTTTATCACGATACATTCAATTGTACCATGAATTGTAAAAGAATTCATATTAATAACTTATTAAGTTTCAAAAAAGTTATATTTGACTGAAAAATGATGAAAACATGAATCCATTTTTAATACTTCTAAAACAATTTCAGAATACTTTGTTTAGTGCATTTTATTGTACTAATTATAATTAGTTATGAATCCTTATTTAATTATCATAAATCTTTATAGACAATTTACTTGAAGCCGTATATTTTTTTAAAATACTTTCGGTAAAATCTAATTAAATTTGTAATGTATAATGAAGTTTATAATGAATACTTAATGAATACTAATTTTATAAATATTTATACAGGTAAATCAGGCAGCCTATAGAGTCCCTGACTTTCACCTTAAATTCATTTCTACTCATGGACTCAGCCCCCCCCTCACACACACAGACACACATACACCCACACACACATGCATACACGCGCACATACACTAAACGAATTCTCAAAGAATTCAGATTACGCCGATTACGCGCTATTCAGTTTGCGCAACGTATGTAGCGCTACCTACGCGGGCGCCTATGGAGTTACATCTGTTTGCTTGGATACGGCAGAAACCGTATACTCTCTCTCTCTCCGGCAGGGAATCAGTGATATTGAGCTCTACCGCTTTCTTTTTCCTCCCGTCATGGAATACGAGGGCTGAGGACATAATATTATCACGTCGAGCACGACTGACCGCTACTTTTGACACCCGTGCTACCATCTATCCTTACCACCCTACAACCTTTTTTCCTTCATGTTACCATGAGTCCTATTTCCTGTCAGTAACGCCACCTAGTAGCAACTGGTTTACCTGCGAGAGCCACAGTTCGCATGGTAACAAATCCTACCTTACCCGTATCTTTACCGCCTATCGATCCAACCGTTGTCCTTGGCAAGCGCCACATGTGAACCCCCGCGGTCGAAGAGGTTCAGGAATGCGCGTCCCTTGTCGAAGATAAGGAGGCGTCTGCATCTCTTGTACCACAAACTGCGGATAGAAATAAAAAAGAAACGCTACACAGACCAATCTCGCCATCTGTCTCAGCGTTCGCGTCCGAGGAAAGTGAACAAACAGTTATGTCAGGAGAGCTCGCGTGCGGGGAAGCATCCGGGCGCGACAACATCTCGGCGTTTAAAGATCCCTTTCCCGACATGACTTTCGGGGACGAGGACGCGGTCAACGAAAAAAGTATCGTCCTCAAGACAATATAATCTATTGTAGAGAGAAAATATTTATGAGGAAGGATAGTTGCCTTTATTTTGTAAGCACTGACGGAGACCCACTCGATGAGAGGTCTAGGCAATTAAAGGATTTAGGGAAACTTCCGCATTTCGAGAGTTTAGTAACGGGAGAGCCCAAAACCATAAAGGTCAATAAAAAAATTCATTTTGTATTACCGCTTAGGGGCAAAGGTAAAAATAGCTTATGGGATACCTTAGAAATTTTGACACAGTTATTTAGGAAGGTAGCCAAATTGTTAGACATTAACCAAATTGCTTCTTTCAGTATGGCTAGGAGCAGTAATATCGAAAATGTTGAGTTTAAAGATATTTTGGCCTGTTTAGTGTTAAAATAATTATTTGCCGTGGATTCATACAGCACCCGGAGCCGAGTAAAAGAGCGGGTATAATTCACGAAGCTCATTGTTCATCGGCGGGTGGGCACAAAGGAGTAACTAAAACTTTGAATAGAATAAAATATAAATATCAGTGGGAGCATTTAAAGGAGGGCATACAAGTCTTCATTTAAAAATGCGTTCCTTGGCAGCTTAAAAAATTAGTTCGGGTCAAAAGAAAACAGAAAATCATTATAACGGACCACCCTTGTATCCCATTTTTCTCGGTTAGTTTGGATATTGTAGGACCATTACCGAGAACTAAAGACGACTCCGAGTACATTTTAACTATGCAGGATCAATTTACAAAATTCTCGGTGGGAGTTCCTTTAAAGGACCAAACTGCTATTACTGTAGCAGACGCCTTTATTAAACGCTTTATCTGTACCTTCGGGGCACCACAAGCTATGCTTACTAATCAAGGCACCAATTTTCTTAGTAAATTAGTTAAGCGCGTTGAAAAATGACTTAAAATTAAGCAAGTAAAAACTACCGCTTTTCACCCTCAATCTAACAGCTCTTTAGAGCGCTCACACTCGCCACTCAGTGAATTTTTGAAAATGTTTGCCACTAAACATTTAGATTGGGATGAGTGGGTTGAGTTAGCAATGTTTAATTTTAACACGGGCAAACATGAAGGAACCCAGCACACTCCGTTCGAGTTAGTATTCGAGCCCCTGGCGAGAGTGCCCTCGAGCGACCCCTTAGAGCCGGAAGATTTATTGCCTACTTATGCAGGGTACATGACAACTTTGGTCGAAAGATTGAGTTTTCTCCAAAGAACCGCACAAGAAAAACTGTTATCGGCTAAACAAAGAGCTAAAGAATATTATGATAAAAAATCAAATCATAAGAATTTCAAAATAGGCGATTTTGTGTGGTTGTAGAGCGGGCCAAAACCGCATAAATTTGAAAATCAATATTCAGGCTCTTACTTAATAACTGAAATCTGGGAAAATGGCAATGTAAAAATTCAAATTAAGGAAAATAAGACCAAAGTCGTGCATAGTAATCGCTTACGCTTGTCGCATGTTAATCCGCACGCAGATTCCGAAAGCTTGTAAGAATAAAAAGTAAGTTTAGCGTAATTTAGAAAGTTAACATTTTTATTCATGTTTACAGATGAGGACTTTGATGTTGATTCTCGCAACAACTTTGAAAATTAAGATAACTTTCGGGCTGATCGGATATGATTGCGGACAAAAATTTACTAATTTTACTACGTTTTCTTTGGTTAATGTGGGAGAGTGCGACCTGCCGGAACCGATTCTTAAAGTTACTAAAACGGAAATTAGCCTTTTACAAATAAACGAGTACGCTGATACGCTAGTTAGATATTGTAAGGTGGAGATTAAAAGAATGGTTGCGCATTGTGGTATGTGGTCGCATATCTCTCACGTTAAAAACGGGGAAGTGAATTTTTTACGTGAAGTGACTAGAGACGAGTGTATTAAAATGCACGTGCATAAGTCAATTTCTATCGCGGAGAACGCTCTCGGAGGATTGAGGATAAAAGACTCGGTTACGTTTCCAATCACGTTCGCGGGGTCCATTAAAGCGGACGGCTCGTGTGCGAATACGGGTCACTACTCTGACCCGTACGGAGAATTTTATGACGTAGTTGTGCACGGATATGTGACCGTAAAATTGGAAGAACGCTTCAACGCAGTTAACCTGAACAATAACAAAATCAGATTAGAATCGGGCACGCAGTGTGCATTTACTGACGATCATTGCGTAGATATGCAATTCGGTTACGCGTTTTGGGATATGATACCTACGGGCCCATGCAAGGCTCGTAAATATACTTCTTTGTATACCGGGCCAGTAATGAAGGTTATTGAGAGGGATAACGAGCGCCGGCCGTTGTATGTTTTAGAAGCGGAAGGCTTATCTTTCGCGTTTAAAGACATTGGTCTAGTAAACGTTTGCTCTTATCAATTAGTAGTATAGCTAGGCCGGTTCTGCGACCCCCCACCACTCGGCCACCGGCCGACCTGTGTAGCGTTCTAGGTTGAGACGGGGAGGTGGGGCTCCGCCCACTTTCGAGAAGCTTCTACCCTTCTATTTGTAATGACGTCATCGAATAAAATTTAATCGTATTTTATTGTCACATTTTTGTATGAAGGTCAAATGTTTATTTACGAGCGACCGGGCCGGCGGCGGCAGCGGCGGCGCGCGCGCGGGGACTAGCATCTTACCGCGGTGACAAGCTGGACGACCGTGGGGATGAGCTGATTCGCGCGGAGATGAGCAAATTACCGCGGTGGCTAGCTGATTTCCGCGGTCATTAGCATACACCGCGTGTAAGTATATTTACCGCGTTGATGAGCTGACTTTCGCGGGCATTAGTCTATCGTCGCTGGTAAGATATTTACCGCGCGTTTATTTTTTCGAGGTGGCCCGCATTTTGATGTGGCTCTAACTCAGTAAGTGTATTTCGGCTATAGCATGCTGAACTATCGCATCTCTTCGTTGTTCCGATATTCGTAGTTGCCTTATCGCTATTAATTCTAAGAACTCCAGAGTATTCCAATTGCGTTCTCCTTGCAATCGTTTCCTGACAATGACTCACAAAACTTAATAGTATATCATAGAATTTTACCCGGTAAATCGAAATACTGTTTTGGTTAACTGCATATACAAACGATAAGAGTGACGGCGTCGATGGAAACCCTAGATATAATAATTATTGAAGTGACCCATACAAAGGAGGCAAGACGAAAAGTATTTCACTCTTGCTAGCAACCCCGACCCGGGAGACGTCATCGCATGTTGTGCAGGTTGAAACGTGCCTTCTCGTACGAGTATTTTGCGGGCATTAGTCTATCGTCACTGGTAAGATATTTATCGCGAGAGAGCGAGTGAGAGAGAGCGAGAGCGAGAGAGATAGAGAGAGAGAGAGAGAGAGAGAGAGAGAGAGAGAGAGAGAGAGAGAGAGAGAGAGAGAGAGAGAGAGAGAGAATTTTCGAGGTGGCTTGCATGTATGATGTGACTAACTCAGTAAGTATATTTCGACTATAGCATACTGAACTGTAAACTCGGTTCGCCCGACACAACAGGATGTATAGTTTTTATCTCGAGTGTGTTTCATGTGTCAATAGGGTAGTATTTTTACGACGCGGATCCATGCACGTACGTGCGCGTGCACGTTTGACGAAGAGTTGTTCCTTTTTCACATCTGGAGTGCGTGTATAGTGCCGTTAATCTTTTCGATGCCCACCCTTTTTTCATAAGATGTGTATTTTAAATCTCAGTAATCTTCCGAAGAAAATGTGCTCACGGGGTGGACGCTGACGCAAACTCCGACGATATGCTAGACGTCATGGCATGATGTGCAGGTTGAAACATGCCTTCTGGTACGAATATCATCTTGCGCGTGTGCTCCATCTCATCGCGCCTCGCCGCCCGATCAAAATATTTTTAAATTATTAATAAAAATTTTAATTGACAGCACCAATGGAGTTAGCCATCCGCGAGCTGTAGACCTAAACACAATTTCCATTTATTTTAGTTTAATATGTATAAAATCTCAGCATGTGTATTGCATAAAGTATGACTGGTAGGAGTTTATTAATGTTTATAAATTATTCACATACACACAACGCAGTTTTAAAGGTATATCCATGTCAATGGTCCCCATTGTTTTCAAAAGCTACCGAGAAAGAGAGAGAGAAGAGAGAGAGAGAGAGAGAGAGAGAGAGAGAGAGAGAAAAGAGAAGAGAGAGAGAGAGAAAGAGAAAGAGAGAGAGAGAGAGAGGGTTTTCGAGGTAGCTTGCATGTATGACGTGACTGTTACTCATATTTAAAGTTGTAAAAAATAAGATGGAGGTAAATGAAAGGATTTGAAGAAGGGATTTTAGGAATATTAAGATTAACAAATTGTATTACATTAAATGTTTATTTAAAAAATAAAAACTTGAAAACTAATACAATGTAATAATATAACATATGATTCTTACATTATAAAGTGACGGACAAGTTTGGTTCTCAAAAAATAAATAAGAAGACTTAAAACTAATACATGTTTAATGTTATCTTAAAATCGAGATAAAAAAATACTGTTACAACTATGAAACTGATGTATGCCTTATTTTTAATATGATATGAAATTTTATAAGATATTTATTATAAAATAAAAAACTATTAAAAAATTTAAACTGATCATTTTAAAAAGAAAAAAAAACTTAAAATTTAATGTAGATTAATACAATATATAATTCTTAAATTATAAAAGTAGCTGACAAGTTGAAAAATCGAGATTAAAAATACTGTTATAGGCATGAATGTGATTTACGACAGTCCCTATAATCGCTTCTTATCTTTATCCCTTAGCGAGATATGGGTAAAAGAAAGTAATAGAGTTACGTAGAATATTCATGAAGTTTATTAAACATAATTTTTATAAGTTTCACGTAATATAGGATATTCATAAAGTTTATTGAACATAATTTTTACAAGTTTCGTGTAAGTTTTTCATATTATATTAGCATTAAGCGTATATTGTATACAATCTCTTCTTAAAGGTGGATCGCTCCAGCGATGACTTATTATCATGATAATATTTTATGAGCAATAGTATATTCTTATGTGCACGATTTTCCTTGTAAGCAAGTCTATGATGTGGACATAGTTGCTCCAACACATCAAACTTGAGTCTCTATAGTGATGGGTAGCGCATATACTCTATAGCATAAAAAAGGTGTTACTCTATGGCATAAAAAAGGTGTTACTCTACGACATAAAAAAGGTGTTACTCTATGACATAAAAAGGTGTCACTCTATGACATAAAAAAGATGTCACTCTATGACATAAAAAAAGTGTCACTCTATGACATAAAAAAGATGTCACTCTATGACATAAAAAAGATGTCACTCTATGACACAAAAAAAGGTGTTACTCTATAGCATAAAAAAGTTGTTACTCTATGACAGAAAAAAGGTGTCACTCTATGACATAAAAAAGCTGTTACTCTATAACATAAAAGAGTGTTACTCTGTGACATAAAATAGGTGTGACTCTATGACATAAAAAAGATGTTACTCTATAACATAAAAAAGATGTCACTCTATGACATAAAAAAGCTGTTACTCTATAACATAAAAAAGGTGTTACTCTATGACATAAAAAAGGGGTCACTCTATAACATAAAAAAGATGTCACTCTATGACATAAAAAAGGTGTTACTCTATAGCATAAATAAGGTGTTACTCTATAACATTAAAAAGGTGTTACTCTATAGCATAAAAAAGCTGTTACTCTATAACATAAAAAAGTGTTACTCTATGACATAAAGAAGGTGTCACTCTATGACATAAAAAAGGTGTTACTCTATAGCAATAAAAAAGTATAAAAAGGAGCCATTCTAGAATATTTGTACTAGAGAATTGCGTGTGTGTATGTTAAAAGTGTTGCTCTATGGCATAAAAGTATAAAAAGGATGTTGGCTGTATATTTATTCAGTTGATACTTAACTGTTGAAGCCTAAACATGGGAAACATGGCAAACGCTCAGGATGTTATTAGCAAATTTCAGGATGCCATAGTACAAAAATCACAGTCTTTATTAGGTTTGACAAAGAGTGCTGAGTTTTTCAATACAGCTGATGATATGGAAACTTCTGAAATCAATCCATCTTATATGACACCTGGCCATAATAAAATTGCTAGCTCCAATAATTATAAATTTGCAAATCTAGTCAAGAAATTTGTAACGAAATTAAACGGAAATTCTAGGAGATATCTCGATAATATTTATGGCGTTTACAAGCGAGGAAATTTACTTATGATCGGAAATTCTCCAATAAAGTTTGAAGGTGACTTTGTTTACGTAAACGAGCGGAACTATCGTTTGTCTATAGGATTACTGCAGTTACTATTCAAAAAACTTCCAGATGAAAGTCTTATCAATTCGGATGATTTGGATAATTATCGTATGATTCTTGAAGTTTCGAGCGCTCATAAAAAGCACTATTGCGTGAATGAGTCGATTCGAAAACTTAAGAGTAAGAAATTTTATAATTTTATTGCTCCAATGTTTGAAAAGTCATCTGTAAAAAATGGCCCATCATTATCTCGAGAAGATAATGTTAACGAAGTTGAAAACGTAAAAGAGAAACGTAAAATGGTTAAGCAAACTTATTCAGTAGCAGCGAAAAAGATGTTTGAACCAATAGTCAATCCTCTAAAGAAGCCCATAACTGTTGATTCAGATACTCGAATTGATTTAGATCTTCCAACTTCTAACGATACCGATAATTATTACGAAGCTGATCATTTTGGTGAAGTTGCATCAGATTCTTAACCAATGAATATTCACCGAAAAGCTTTCGTGATCAAGGAGCGCTGGAGCGCTTTGAAGGCATTAACTTTATTATTTCGTGATATCAACGTGAAAAGTGGACTAGTGACGAAGAAGAAGAAGAAGTTACAAATGTTACAACTGCCTATGAACTCGATGTCTGGGATGATCCTAACAAATTAGTTGATCGCTTTCGAGTACTCATTGCTGAACAAAACATGGGAATAAGAGCTAAATATGATGAAATCCATTTTATTCTTAGTGAACTTCGCAATGCTAGTATCATAAATTAAAAAAATGGATATATTGGCTAAGAATGTTGACAATGGTTAAATGGTTAGGATTTGACAAATCACACAATAGTGGGATAAGCAAATCAGATGTGTAAAAGTTAAATAAATAAACGCATAATAAAAATAATAGTTTTTCTTTATTTATTTCCCAATATTTTATTTATAATATGTGTGTGTGTGTATGTGTGTGTGTGTGTGTGTGTGTGTGTGGGTGCGGGTGCGGCTTTCATCAGCTTATACCGCCGCACCCGCACCGACACCACGTCGCCGACACGACGAAAGCTTTTCGGTGAATATTCATTGGTTGAAGAATCTGATGCAACTTCACCAAAATGATCAGCTTCGTAATAATTATCAGTATCGTTAGAAGTTGGAAAATCTAAATCAATTCGAGTATCTGAATCAACAGTTATGGGCTTCTTTAGAGGATTGACTATTGGTTCAAACATCTTTTTCGCTGCTACTGAATTAGTTTGCTTAACCATTTTAGGTTTCTCTTTTACGTTTTCAACTTCGTTAACATTATCTTCTCGAGATAATGATGGGCCATTTTTTACAGATGACTTTTCAAACATTGGAGCAATAAAATTATAAAATTTCTTACTCTTAAGTTTTCGAATCGACTCATTCACGCAATAGTGCTTTTTATGAGCGCTCGAAACTTCAAGAATCATACGATAATTATCCAAATCATCCGAATTGATAAGACTTTCATCTAGAAGTTTTTTGAATAGTAACTGCAGTAATCCTATAGACAAACGATAGTTCCGCTCGTTTACGTAAACAAAGTCACCTTCAAACTTTATTGGAGAATTTCCGATCATAAGTAAATTTCCTCGCTTGTAAACGCCATAAATATTATCGAGATATCTCCTAGAATTTCCGTTTAATTTCATTACAAATTTCTTGACTAGATTTGCAAATTTATAATTATTGGAGCTAGCAATTTTATTATGGCCAGGTGTCATATAAGATGGATTGATTTCAGAAGTTTCCATATCATCAGCTGTATTGAAAAACTCAGCACTCTTTGTCAAACCTAATAAAGACTGTGATTTTTGTACTATGGCATCCTGAAATTTGCTAATAACATCCTGAGCGTTTGCCATGTTTCCCATGTTTAGGCTTCAACAGTTAAGTATCAACTGAATAAATATACAGCCAACATCCTTTTTATACTTTTATGCCATAGAGAAACACTTTTAACATACACACACACAATTCTCTAGTACAAATATTCTAGAATGCCTCCTTTTTATACTTTTTTATTGCTATAGAGTAACACCTTTTTTATGTCATAGAGTGACACCTTTTTTATGTCATAGAGTAACACTTTTTTATGTTATAGAGTAACAGCTTTTTTATACTACAGAGTAATACCTTTTTAATGTTATAGAGTAACACCTTATTTATGCTATAGAGTAACATCTTTTTTATGTCATAGAGTGACACCTTTTTATGTCATAGAGTAACACCTTTTTTATGTCATAGAGTGACATCTTTTTTATGTCATAGTGACACCTTTTTATGTCATAGAGTAACACCTTTTTTATGCCATAAAGTAACACCTTTTTTATGCTATAGAGTACATGCGCTACCCATCACTATAGAGACTCAAGTTTGATGTGTTGGAGCAACTATGTCTACATCATAGACTTGCTTACAAGGAAAATTGTGCACATAAGAATATACTATTGCTCATAAAATATTATCATGATAATAAGTCATCGCTGGAGCGATCCACCTTTAAGAAGAGATTGTATACAATATACGCTTAATGCTAATATAATATGAAAAACTTACACGAAACTTGTAAAAATTATGTTCAATAAACTTTATGAATATCCTATATTACGTGAAACTTATAAAAATTATGTTTAATAAACTTCATGAATATTCTACTTAACTCTATTACTTTCTTTTACCCATATCTCGCTAAGGGATAAAGATAAGAAGCGATTATAGGGACTGTCGCAAATCACATTCATGCCTATAACAGTATTTTTAATCTCGATTTTTCAACTTGTCAGCTACTTTTATAATTTAAGAATTATATATTGTATTACTCTATATTAAATTTTAAGTTTTTTTTCTTTTTAAAATGATCAGTTTAAATTTTTTAATAGTTCTTTATTTTATAATAAATATCTTATAAAATTTCATATCATATTAAAAATAAGGCATACATCAGTTTCATAGTTGTAACAGTATTTTTTTATGTCGATTTTAAGATAACATTAAACATGTATTAGTTTTAAGTCTTCTTATTTATTTTTTGAGAACCAAACTTGTCCGTCACTTTATAATGTAAGAATCATATATTATATTATTACATTGTATTAGTTTTCAAGTTTTTATTTTTTAAATAAACATTTAATGTAATACAATTTGTTAATCTTAATATTCCTAAAATCCCTTCTTCAAATCCTTTCATTTACCTCCATCTTATTTTTTACAACTTTAAATATGAGTAACAGTCCCCATACAGCATGAAAGAAAACTGAAATAATTACATGAAATAATTCATGAATTAATACATTGAAATGATTTAGAAAGAATTTTAAAAGGAAAAAAAATTAATTTTAAATTAATTTTTAAAATAATATATGGAATCCTTACAAAATACTTTCAAAAATCTTCCAAAAAAATAAAAAAAGTGTTACCAAAAAATAATTACACGAATTAATTCTGAAAGGACTTTGAAAAGATTTTTTGAAAGAATACATAAAATAATTTCGAAATTATTGCAAGTATTCTTTCATGCAATAATTCAGAAATAATTTCAGAAAGATACAAATTAATCATTCACAAAAATAATTCAATATCTATTCAAAAATCTTACATGAATTATTTCATGAAATCTTCTGGGAAACTCGTGTGAATTAATACAAGAAATAATTTTGAATTCTTTTGAAAAAGATTTTTAGAATAAAATTTTTTAAAACAAAATAGCAAAAAAAATAATTACACGAATTAATTCTGAAAGGACTTTGAAAAGATTTTTTGAAAGAATACATAAAATAATTTCGAAATTATTGCAAGTATTCTTTCATGCAATAATTCAGAAATAATTTTAGAAAGATACAAATTAATCATTCACAAAAATAATTCAGTATCTATTCAAAAATCTTACATGAATTATTTCATGAAATCTTCTGGGAAACTCGTGTGAATTAATACAAGAAATAATTTTGAATTCTTTTGAAAAAGATTTTTAAAATAAAATTTTTTAAAACAAAATAGCAAAAAAAATAATTACACGAATTAATACTGAAAGGACTTTGAAAAGATTTTTTGAAAGAATACATAAAATAATTTCGAAATTATTGCAAGTATTCTTTCATGCAATAATTCAGAAATAATTTTAGAAAGATACAAATTAATCATTCACAAAAATAATTCAGTATCTATTCAAAAATCTTACATGAATTATTTGATGAAATCTTCTGGGAAACTCGTGTGAATTAATACAAGAAATAATTTTGAATTGTTTTGAAAAAGATTTTTAGAATAAAATTTTTTAAAACAAAATAGCAAAAAAAATAATTACACGACTTAATTCTGAAAGGACTTTGAAAAGATTTTTTGAAAGAATACATAAAATAATTTCGAAATTATTGCAAGTATTCTTTCATGCAATAATTCAGAAATAATTTTAGAAAGATACAAATTAATCATTCACAAAAATAATTCAGTATCTATTCAAAAATCTTACATGAATTATTTCATGAAATCTTCTGGGAAACTCGTGTGAATTAATACAAGAAATAATTTTGAATTCTTTTGAAAAAGATTTTTAAAATAAAATTTTTTAAAACAAAATAGCAAAAAAAATAATTACACGAATTAATACTGAAAGGACTTTGAAAAGATTTTTTGAAAGAATACATAAAATAATTTCGAAATTATTGCAAGTATTCTTTCATGCAATAATTCAGAAATAATTTTAGAAAGATACAAATTAATCATTCACAAAAATAATTCAGTATCTATTCAAAAATCTTACATGAATTATTTGATGAAATCTTCTGGGAAACTCGTGTGAATTAATACAAGAAATAATTTTGAATTGTTTTGAAAAAGATTTTTAAAATAAAATTTTTTAAAACAAAATAGCAAAAAAATAATTACACGAATTAATTCTGAAAGGACTTTGAAAAGATTTTTGAAAGAATACATAAAATAATTTCGAAATTATTGCAAGTATTCTTTCATGCAATAATTCAGAAATAATTTCAGAAAGATACAAATTAATCATTCACAAAAATAATTCAATATCTATTCAAAAATCTTACATGAATTATTTCATGAAATCTTCCGGGAAACTCGTGTGAATTAATAGATTTTTTTAAAGAAAACATAACAATTCAGCAATCATGTCAAGAATTATATCACGAAATAATTCAGAAATAATTTCAGAATGATAAAAATTAATCATTCACAAAGATAATTCAATATCTATTGAAAATAATTTCATGAATTATTTCATGAAATGTTGCTGGAAACTCACGTGAATTAATACAAGAAATAATTTAGAATTCGTTTGAAAAAGATTGTTACAATAAAATTTTTTAAAACACAATAGCAAAAAAGATATTTACACGAATTCTTCCTGAAAGAACCTTGAAAAGATTTTTTGAAAGAAAACATAAAATAGTTCAGAAATTATTGCAAGTATTCAACACGAAAAGGGCAGCGTCCGTATATAAGAGGCATCGTATAATGTATTTATTTTGTTTTTAATTCGAATTTGTTTCAATCAAATAAGTCCTAATTAATACAATATTTAATAAACAAAACTTACTAAATAAGTATATACTAATTAAACAAAGTTAATATTAAAAAATAAAGAAATATTAGAAATAAATATTCTAATTTATTTTGTCAGTCATTTTGCACTATATAATGAAAAAAATGAAATGATTGGATAATGATCGGATTTAGTCGTCCATTGTTTTCTACATTCGTATGATCCTATTAAAGAACGTATTAAAATGTGTGGGGGTATATAATTTTTCGTTTTTGTGAACTAAGATAGATTGAAACATTTACTAATTGCGAAAAATATTAATTTGAAAAGTTAATGTAAGAATATAAAAACTTAAAATAAAAGGAAAAAACATTTAAAGATGAATAATATAGGTACTTAAAATAAGCAATAGTTTTTATTATTATTCATAATAGTATTCTTTCAGTATGACAATGTTTAGAAGTCCCCTCAAAATCGACAGAAATATTATTTATACGTCTGCCAAGAGTAAAGAGCCTTTGACTCTAAAAGTTGATTCTAAATTGAAAACACTACAAATAATAATAACGTCGGTAAGGTAGAGCTCATTCTATTCATCTCTGCATTATATGCAATTATCATTTTTTATTTTTATCGAATTTCGGAAAAAGAGCTCTTTATTGCCCTTCGTAATGACAAAAATACACTATGTGTAAATTTTCAAGTTATTGCTCGTTATAGATTTTACAGGAAACGGGTTGAAAAATTTTCTACCAGTTTTTTATGAAAAATAATGAACAGAATTTCTGAAAAATTTATAGGTGTATTATTTATGCAATTACGGAGTGCAGTGAAGAGCTTCATTCATCAAAAGTTGAATCTAAGATCAAAAAATGTAAAAACTCATAACGTCGGTAAGGAAGAGCTCCTTTATACACACACATTTCACATCGACTTAATACAATATTTAATAAACTAAAAGTATTAAATAACTATGAATTAATTGATCAAAGTTAATATTAAAAAATAAAGTAATATTAAGAATAAATTTTCTAATGTATCGTATCACTCATATTGCA